>JANAVB010004037.1:0-43363 GCA_029216955.1 Iris pallida
GTAGCGGGGCTTAGGATTAAGGTAGGATATTTTTGGAAGTGTTAGCTCAAAAGCCATCAAACTAGTGGGAGAAAATGATTTAACTCAAGCTCGAATATAATATGTAACAACCATCACTCCATTCAAAGCATTCAACATATCCCTTTATTTAAAATTTTGGAAGGAATCATGAAGATGGATATCAAAAGTTATTTCCTCTATCACTTTTTTTTTACTTCTTCTCTTTCATTTTTTTTAATTTTTTTTCTCAGTTCTCTTTTCTTTTTCTTTTTCCTCTTTTCTTTTCTCAATCATGATGGGACACAAGAATTTAAGAATGAAAAAATGTAGCCAAACTAGAAGTTAAATACCCCCATATTATTTCATATACATCCATACATATCATAATGCTCCACTAGCTTTTTGACTTGGGTAATAATTTTTTTTCCCAGGTTAAAGCTTGTAATGTGGTTTCACAAAATAAAAGCAATAAGGCTCAAAGGGGTTCAACCAAAGGAAAAATAATTTCAGGGAAGGCTATTTGGCTTAAGTAGCGTAAAAAAATTGCCTTAATCATGTTCATGTATGCATGTGTTGATGTGACCTTGAAGAGAATCAAAGCAAGTTCTAGAGAAACAAATCCATGGAAGAATATCACTCATCAAAGAAAATAATGAGACTGATGTGTCAGTCTAAAGGCTCAAAATCTCACCGGCTTTTGTCTACCAAATTTAGTCACAACCATTCTCAAGAAAAAATACTATACTAAATTAATTCTAAGTTGAAAAGAGTATTTATTCAATCATGTTATGAATTTTTTAAACTTAGTTAAATCTTCCTCATGACATACACAACCAAAAATTATTAAAAATCACAAAAAAAAACAATTTTTTTTTCTTTGAAAATAAAATAAAATAAAACTTTATGAAAACCAAAAAAACATAAAATAAAAGCTTATTTTTTTTGAAACATAAAAAAAAACTGAAACTGCTTAAAATAATTTAAATCTCCTCCCCCACATTTAAACTGACATTGTCCCAATGTAAGGCTAAATGCAAGAAAAGACAAAAAGAAACAAAAAAAAATTTGCAAGAATAAGAACAAACTCCCCTTGGGTTGCCTCCCAAGCAGCGCCTTTGTTTAATACGTCGTTGGCTCGACTCTATGCACACTTGAGACAACTACGCAAAGATTTTACATCTTGAATAGAGGCCTGCAAAATAGAGGGTAAAAATATCTTATTAAAAATTGATAATGAAATATAAGGAATGTTACCTGATTGTTGTCTTTTTATAAAAGCATTCAATGTCACGACCCACACCCTAGAGTAAGTGCACGAGACGTGGGTACGTCCAGCCTACGCCGCAGTGTCGGCGGTAGAACGCTATCCTAGGTCACAACATCTAACAATAAAATCTAAACAGTTTATACTCCCAATGGGTGTGACATAGCAGAATGTAAACTCAATCACAACTAAGGAAGAAGAAGCACGATATGATATAGAACTCAAGGAAATACAGATAATCAAATAGTCTAAGATAACATCTCAGCATTAACCAGAAATACATGGTCTCAGCTAACGAATATGAAAGAATATATACAACTCAGATCTCAAAGACAGAATAAAGTCTAGCTAAACTAGTCTCAAGACAACATAAACAAGATAAGGCCTAACTAAGCTAGTCTAGGTAATAGGAGTGATGTCATCAGTTAGAGCTGGGTCCTCCTGCGAGTCCAGCTCACAAGTGTCGTCTAGGGCTGCCCCGTAGAAGGTATCCACAAAGGCCTCCTCCTCGCCCTCTGTAATATTTTCAACAGGTCCATCAGGACAGGAGCGAGCACAATACATCTCAACAGTTCATAGCAGGTTAGAAAATATATCATACAGTAAAGTAAGATACAATACTGAAAGAAATGCAGTATGTAAAGGGAAAAACTGTAATAGAAATATCTACTATACATAGAGAACTAACAGGGCTTGTGAGTCAGAGTACAATATAGACATGTAAATAGCATAGGATGATTCTGATGCTACAGTATGGAATGATTCTGATGCTACACTACTTGGATATTATTCACATGTTACTTCTACTCCCCCGTACCCCCAATCAATACACAAGGATCCAACCAGGTTATGTTTGATTCCATACAAAGGCCCCCGAAGGGTGGTACATGGAAGTCCCTAAATGGGGATTCTAGGAAACCTAATAAATGGGTTAAGGATTCAAGAAAGACTCTGTGATCACGAGAGTACATGTCACAAGTGATCAATGAACCAATGAAGCATAGTGATACACCATGTAATGAAACGTACAAAATATGAAGTATCCGATGCTCCCTGAAGGGATAACATCTCAAGAAGGGATCCATATAGTACTAATCCGTGTGACCAACGTGACAGTATCAAGTAAAGTAATTTAAAGCAGAAAAATAATTCTAAGGGATATGAAATGATCAGAGAATGTACTTACCTAGTATCTGAGTGTCCGGATAAAATGTACTGTCCGAGAGAGGGTGTCCGACTCCTAATCAGAACAGCACAAGTCACAACAAGTCTAAAATGATAACAAGATGCAATTCAATACATTCTAAATGAATCTTGGTCAATCTAGGCCAAAGTCAACTCTTGGTCAACTTTGGTCAACCCTAGAAGTCAAACTAGGTCAACTATGGTCAAACTAGGTCTAACAAGTCCAAATTAGGTCAAACATGTCATTTTAGGTCTAAACAAGCCTACACTAGTTAACACACCATTACAAGGCTATGCAAGCCCATCAAGTCTATACTAGTCTATTCCAACCATTACACTACTTGTCACGACCCATACCCTAGAGCAAGGGCACGAGACGTAGGTACGTCCAGCCTACGCCGCAGTGTCGGCGGTAGAAAGCTGTCCTAGGTCAACATACATCTAACAATATATATATCTAAACAGTTTATACTCCCCGAATGGGGGTGACATAGCAGTAAATAAACTCAATCACAACTAAGGAAGAGATAGCACGATATGAAATAGAACTCAAGGAAACAGATAGATGATAAAGTAGTCTAAGATAATCCTAGCAAATATCCAGAAGTACACGGTCTCAGATACAGAATGGAAGAATATGTACAACTCAGAATTCAAAATAAAGTCTAACTAAACATGTCTCAAGACTACATAAATAAGATAAGCCTAACTAATCTAGTCTAGGCAATGGGGGTGATGTCCTCAGCTAGAGCTGGGTCCTCTTGAGGGTCCAGCTCGCAAGTGTCATCTAAGGCTGCCCCGTAGTAAGTATCCAGACAGGCCTCCTCCTCGTCCTCTGTAATATTTTAACAGGTCCAGTCAGGACAGGAGCGAGTACAGTACATCTCAACAGTTTATACCAGGTTAGAAAATATAATCATGCAGTAAAGTAAGATACAGGTGCTGAAGAATACAGTATGTAAACAGAGAGAGAGAACTATAATAGAAATATCTACTATAAGTAAGGAACTAACAGTGGCTAGTGAGTCAGAGTACAGGATAGCACATGTGAACAGAACAGATTTGTACATGATCTACACTAAGGAGTTTCACATGATCTACACTACTATGGAATTATTCACATGACTACTAGCACTCCCCCGTTTCCCCAATCAATACACAAGGATCTAAGCAGGTTATGTTATTATACATGATATCACATGGGGGCCCATGAAAGGGTGCACATGATAGTATACATGAGGGCTCTGTGAACATGAGAGTACATGATTCACAAGAGTGTACATGTATGGTGAAAGCACAGGAGTACTTGATGAAAGTGAAACGCACATGACACAATGTACCCGATGCTCCCGAGGGGGATAACATCGCATGAAGAGATCCTTATAGTACCAATCCGTGATAATGTCGTGACAGCACAAATAAAGTAATTTAATGCAGGAAATAATTCTAAGCAGGATATGAAATGATCAGAGAATGTACTCGCCTGGTATCTGAGTGTCCAATATGAAAGTACTGTCCGAGGAGTGGTTTTGGCTCCTAATCAGAACAGCACAAGTCACGACAAGTCCAAAATGGTATAATGAAGTCCTACTATGCATTCTACATGATTCTAGGTCAATCTAGGCCAAAGTCAACTATTGGTCAACTCTGGTCAACCCTAGAAGTCAAACTAGGTCAACCAAGTCTAAATTAGGCCAAACTAGTCTACCTTAGTCTAATCAAGCGTAGCTTAGTACTCCTACACAATCACTATATATACACTACACTATACATATACTATATATTTATATATAACCATAGGCTAATGTGTAACCCATACAATTAGGCTAATACATAGAAATATTTACATACGCATAAAGGGCTCATGTGTGTGATAATGTGTATGTGTGTGTTAACAAAGTGTGTAGAGAGATATGTGTATCATGGGATTTGAGAGGGCAAGTGTCAATGGGAACTAAGTGTGTGGCATGGTGTCATGAGAGTGTTAGGTATAATGTGTTAGTGAGGGAATTGTGTGAGTGGGTGAAACATGTAAGGGTGTGTGTGTTAAAGAGTGGACAGAAACATGACAGGAAATAGGAAATAGTAGTGTATATAAATGTGTGTAGGGTGAGTGAGTGAGTACTAGAGACACACATGAGTGAGCTGTGTATGTGGGGGACATACATGAGGAGCTAGGAAAATCTGTGTGTGTATGTAATGTGAGTAAAAACATGTATATGTGAGAATACAGTGAGTGATAGAGTGTGAATTAGTGTGTGAGCTGTGAGGGTATAAGTGGCAGTGTGAGTGTTAAAGGGTGAGGGATGTATGAAAACAGTGTGCCATAAACATAGTGTAGCAGGAAAAGAACTAAGTGGCTGAACTTAATTGGCAGTGCAGGAAATAGGGTTCAAGTTATTGAAAAACAACATCTCAGTTAACACATGTGAATCTAAACAGTTGACAGTTCATAATGGAGAGATTTTCAGGTTTTCAACATTTAGAAATCAACCTTAGCTTCATAACAAAACACAATAATCAATTCAACAGTTTGATTTCAGTTTCCAGTCATAGAACAAAACCCCGGGTTCAGTCTATATTTCTAATATTCCCAGATTTCAACCTACAGTTCCAACATTCAGGTTTCAATGAAAACAGGAATTTGATTCATGACCCCATTTAGGCTTCCTATTAAACCCTAAACTAAGTGACAGTGTCCTCAAAAGCATAAATCAGAATTCAGGCTTGTATAATCTTAGGTATTAGTGAAACATAGGTTTTCAGTTATCCTAAACAGTCCAACACTCATACAGTTCAAACATTCAAACATCCCCCATTTCGAAACCAAAACATACCCATTCCAACCCAAATCAGAGTAACAATAAGTTAAACATTAACTAAAACATGTGGGGGGGTGATTTACAGTAAAGAAACATTAAATAGCAGGTAATTAATCTTCAGGAATTGGAAAAAAAACAGTATCAGGAAAGTTGGTATCAGCCTAACATACTCTGACATTCGAAACCTAAATTTCCACATAAAAACCTATCTTAATCATGCAAACTAATTCTACATACATTATTAGACATGTTAGGATCTATCTAATCAATTAAGACACAATTAAAAGCATTTAAAACAATATAACACATGAGCACAATTTAAGAACACTGATACACACAGTGCACGACATGTGCACAGGCAAATGTGTGTTCGATACGACACGATAGCTCATGACACTTCACGAACCTCGTGTCAGTCATGGACACGACATGTGTGTCAATTTTCGTGCATCGAAGTGGAGTGTGCACTGCACACCAAGCCCGAGCAGCAGGGGATCTAACACGAGCGCGCGCGCGGTCAACAGCGCGTGTCCACGCGTCGAATCCGACACAAACAGATACTAATATCACCTCAGTCAAGAAGAATCCCATAAACGACATATAAATAAACATTTCCATTCAAAAACATTGCACAAATGAAATCGAAATGCCCTTTGAGGCATTTCGACAAACACCTAGGGACAGTCTCAGATACGTGTCCAAAACGGACACGAAACTTATGAAACCCGACACGAAACCAATGCAGACACTTAGCGGACTCCTAGGGCTTCCTGAATATGAAAAAAAATCAAAATTTTATGGAGAAATGGAGAAGTTACCTATACTTGAACTTTCAAGAAAAACCTCTTTCAATAGCTCTTCTCCTTGATGTCCCAATCCCACCAAACAATACCAAACTGAAATGAAACTTCAATAATAGCAAGAGTGGGTATATTAGAACCTCATGGAGGAGATTTGAATGAAAAAGGAAATGGAATGGAAATCTAGGGATTAAATGAAATAGGAAACAAACCTTTCTTAAACTTTCAGCTTTCCTAAGAAAGAGGCAACCCTAAAATTAGGAGAGTATTTATAGGGTGATGTTACCAATATAGATAGGGGTGGCTGGCCACTTAGTCTAGGGATTAGGACTTAGCAATGTCTTGGGCTTTGGGCCAACCTACAAGGCTATGAGTTAAATGATTTATCAAAGGTTCTAAATCATAAGCCATGACTTATGACTTTCTAATTTCTATTGCTAACTAGAGTCTATTGACCAAACCAAGGGTTAGCTTAGGTTAGACTAGAGTCATATAACCTAACCAAGTCCAAACTAACTAGGGTTAGCTTCTAGGTTGGTCTACAAGGGTCAAAACTAGTCAAAGTCAACCTAGTCTAAAAAATTCCAAATAATCCCTAAAAATTCCCATAAATTCAAATAAATTCTAATAAATTTAATTATCCCAAAAATGTCAAAAATACCCTCACACTAGAAATGTGATAGTGACAAATCTACCCTCCTTAAAAGAATTTCATCCTCGAAATTGAAAGACGAAATACAACTGATGAGAAGGATAGAAAGTATACCTCATGGTCCAAAAAGATAAGGATAGCGCTCGCGCATCTCATCCTCCCACTCCCAGGTAGACCCTCCTGGAGAATGATGCCTCCATGCGACGCGTACCAAAGGTATCACCTGGTTCCTCAGAACCTTCTCACGTCGATCCAGAATCTCCACTGGCTGCTCTGGATAGCTGAGAGAAGGCCCAACCTCAATCTCTGAATGATCGAGCACATGGCTAGGGTCAGCCACGTACCGTCTCAACTGTGATACATGGAATACGTTGTGGACTCCCACTAGCACAGGCGACAAGTCTAGCCTGTAAGCAACGTCACCAGACTCTCCCGCTGATAACGAAAGGGCCGATAAAGCACGGGCTAAGCTTCCCGCCTCCACCAAAACGTATCGTACCACGAGTCGGAGATATCCTCAAGAAAACCTGGTCTCCGACCTAATCACAAGCAAGGTCTCAATTAATTATAATAAACAAACATGATCAAAAATCACAAACAAACAAACCTAAATCTAATCCTACTCTAATATGTACCTTAAACTCCAACGGCCTCCGGTGGCTATCGGCCTGATATGAAGTCCATAGTGATATGCTCTCATTTCTACTCGGGAATGGGTAGCGACTGACACAATCCACCGGGCCTCTGTCTCTCTGCCTTGACCTGCTGACAGACCAAGCACCTAGCCACGAAGCGAGCCACCTCCCGCTTCATCCCTGACTACTAAACATGCTCCCTCAGATCTCGGTACATCTTGTTGGCACCAGGGTGTATAGAGTACTGAGATCTGTGGGCCTCCTGTATAATCTACTCCCTGAGCTCTCTGCTAGGCACACATAATCTGGAACCGTGCCTCAAGGCACCATCCTCTGCAAGAGAAAACTCGTCCTCCAGCAATCCTGCTCGAACCTGCTCTCGGAGATACCGCAGAGCAATGTCCTCAAATTGTGCCGACTTGATCCTCTCCACCAAGTCTGACTGAATCTGCATCCCCTATAACTGCATTTGTACTCCGGGCACGATCACCTCAATCCTAAGGCTCTCCAAGTCGGTAAGCAAATGTCGATCCATGGTCAAACACATGGCTGTCAGATACCTACTCAACGCATCGACAACCACGTTGGCCTTCCCTGGGTGATACTGAAGTAGGATGTCAAAATCCTTCATCAACTCTAGCCATCTGCGCTGTCTCATGTTCAACTCCTTCTGAGTGAACACATACTTTAAGCTCTTGTGATCTGTGAAGATCTCCACCCTCTCACCATAAAGATAATGCTTCCATAACTTCAGAGCAAATATCACTGCTGCCAGCTCCAGGTCATGGGTAGTGTAGTTCTTTTCATAGGGACGCAATTGCCTGGAAGCATAGGCAATAACCTTCCCATGCTGCTGTAAGACGCAACCCAGCCCCTTCCCTGAAGCGTCACTATAAATAGTGAAACCACCGGATCCTGAAGGCAATGTCAGAATCGGAGCTGTCGTAAGTCGCTTCTTCAACTCATCAAAAGCTGTCTGACACTCTTCTGACCAACCATACTCAGCATCCTTCCGGGTCAATCGAGTCAACAGCTCTGCAACCCGGGAGAAATCCTGCACAAATCTCCGGTAATATCCTGCCAGCCCCAGGAAACTCCTGATCTCTGCAACTGAAGTCGGCGCTGCCCATGCCTCAACTGCTACAATCATCTTGGGGTCAAATGAGATACCATCTCCAGTCACCACATGCCCCAAGAAGTCCACCCGGTCCAAGAAGAACTCACACTTGGAGAGCTTTTCGTAAAGCTGCTCCTTCCTGAGAGTCTCCAACACGATCCTCAAATGCTCCTCGTGCTCCTCCTCAGTCTTGGAATATACCAAGATGTCGTCAATGAACACCACCACGAACTGATCCAGATACTGGTGGAACACCTTGTTCATAAGGTTCATAAACACTTCTGGGGCATTGGTTAGCCCAAACGGCATAACCAAAAACTCAAACTGCCCGTACCGCATCCTAAAAGCGGTCTTGGGAATATCCTCCCTCTTCACCTTCACCTGGTTATATCCCGACCTCAGATCAATCTTGGAAAATACCAGAGCTCTGCTCAACTGGTCAAATAGATCGTCGATCCGCGGCAGTGGGTATTTGTTCTTGATCGTGAGGTTGTTGAGTGCCCTATAGTCAATATACATGCGTACTGACCCATCATTCTTCGGTACGAACAACACTGGTGCACCCCATGGCGACGAACTCGAGCGGATGAAGCCCTTGTCCTGTAGCTTATCCACTTGCTTCTTCAGCTCCACCAGCTCGTTATTGTTCACCCCGATTGACATACTGAGAGGTAGGTTCCGCTCTTGGAACCAAGTCTATCGAGAACTCTATGTGTCTGTCTTGTGGCAATCCCGGCAACTCCTCTGGGAAAACATCCATATAATCTGCTATCAAGGGGTATGGAATCGTCTGCTCCTCGACCGAGACTCCACAGAAGACTCCGCTGCTCTGCTCTACCTGATGTCTGGAGTACTCGAACTCTAGCTCCCCCGGCGCTCTGAAGAGAACTCTACCCCCTCTGCAATCAATGCTGGCATGGTGCCTGCTCAACCAATCCATGCCTAGTACTATATCGTAGTTCGACAATGCCATTACGAGCAGGCTCACCTCCAACTCACGGCCTCCCAAAGCTACTCTCCGACCCTTACAAACATCATTCACGAGGATAATGCCACCCCCGGTCGTGACCTTGTAAGTCCTAGGCAACGATTCAGCTATGATACCGTGTCTAATCGCAAAAGATATTGATATGAAGCTATACGAAGCACCGGAATCGAATAATGCAAAAGCTGGACTGGAGTCGAGGAGAATCGAACCTGCATTCAGCTCTCTGATGGCCTCCGCATCCTCTGCTACCATGGCGAATTCTCGCTCCTGCTGGCCTCCCCTGGCCTGCTGCTGGTGCTGGACGAACCTCTGCTGCTGCATCTGCAGGGCTGGTCCCCTCTGCTGGCCTGCTGGAGCCCTGGCTCCTCCTTCCTGGGCTGCTCGTCCCCCAGACCTAGCACAATCCTTCAGCTAGTGATCTGCTGCTCCGTAAAGAAGGCACTTCCTGAGCCTCTTCCTGCACTCGTTCCATCTATGCCCTGGCTTCTTGTAGAAGGTACAACTGACTATCTGCTGCCTGGGTGCATGATGCTGAAACTGCTGCTGGTGAACTGGCCTCTACTGGATCGGCTGCAGCTGGAACTGCCTCAGCTGCTGATGCTGGAAGTAGGGCCTCTTGGCCTGGCCTCCGCTGCTGTTGCTGCCCCCAACTGGGTCTCGCCTCCTCTTGAGCCTAAGCTCAAGATCATCCTCTGCTAGCAAGGCTCCCGTCAAGATCTCCTCGAACGTGGCATCCCGGTTGCCCTTGGTCAAGGACTTGACCCCCTTGACTAGACCCTTCCGGAACCTCTGGGCCTTCGCCGTCTCGCTCAAGCCCTCTACAAACCTGCCGAGGCGGCCAAACTCCCCGACGTACTCCTCCACTGAAAGACTTCCCTGGACTAGGCTCTCGAACTGCGACTCCAAGGCTCTGAGTGCTGAATCTGGGAAGAACTTCTTCTTGAAGAAGCCCTTGAACTGCTCCCAAGTCTACCCAGGTACCCCCACCCTGGGGTCTGACTGATACCAGGTACGAGCAAGATCTCGCATCCGGCTAGCTGTAGCCTCGATCTGAAGATCTGCTGGTATCCTGGCAAAGCGGAAGATCTCCTCTATATGCTCGATCCACTCATCGGCATATAGGATCCCCTCTGTCCCCAGAAAGTCTCTAGGGCTTATCTTTTGAAACTGCTCGATCCCCGGTATCCTCGGCTGCTGAACCACCGGTCGAGCTGCAACTGTCGTAAGGGCCAACTCCATGCCCCTGTCCTGTCGAGCCTGCTGCCGGTCCATGAACTGCTGGAAGTACACGAACATCTGCGCTGCGTCCACGTATCCTGGAGGCGGCTGCTGGAAGGGATCCTCTGGGATGACCGGGTCCTGCCTCTGAGCCGGTGGAAGCATACCCCCTGCTGCTGCTGCCGAGGTCTCAATACGAACAGAGGTGACAGGAGCTGCAGTCCCCTGGCCTCGCTGTATTGGCTGGAAGGTAGCAGTCCCCTCCATAGCATCTCCATGAATGGTACGCTACGGTCGAGTCTCTACCATCCTGAAGATAGACAAACAAGAGTATCAATTTCTGAGAAAGAAGTGAAATAACAAAGGCGGACAGTTAAAATTCAAAGGATCAGCTGACAATAAGGATTTAGATGGCAGTAAAAGAAATTTTCCTAAATTGATTGAGTACCTTAAAATTATTGCCCTATATCCGACTGCAGGCTGTAGTGATACTCTAATTCGAATACCACTACACGTCTAGTATAGACCTGCATGGGCCACCACTAAAAACGGGTCCCGACCCGCACCCTAGAGTAAGGGCACGAGATGTGGGGGTCTAGCCTACGCCGCAGTATCGGCGGTAGAACGCTGTCCTAGGTCAACATACATCTAACAATATATATATCTAAACAGTTTATACTCCCCGAATGGGGGTGACATAGCAGTAAATAAATTCAATCACAACTAAGGAAGAGATAGCACGATATGAAATAGAACTCAAGGAAACAGATAGATGATAAAGTAGTCTAAGATAATCCCAGCAAATATCAAGAAGTACATGGTCTCAGATACAGAATGAAAGAATATATACAACTTAGAATTCAGAATAAAGTCTAACTAAACATGTCTCAAGACTACATAAAATAAGATAAGCCTGACTAATCTAGTCTAGGCAATGGGGGTGATGTCCTCAGCTAGAGCTGGGTCCTCCTGAGGGTCCAGCTCGCAAGTGTCATCTAAGGCTGCCCCATAGTAAGTATCCAGACAGGCCTCCTCCTCGTCCTCTGTAATATTTTAACAGGTCCAGTCAGGACAGAAGCGAGTACAGTACATCTCAACAGTTTATAGCAGGTTAGAAAATATAATCATGCAGTAAAGTAAGATACAGGTGCTAAAGAATACAGTTTGTAAACAGAGAGAGAGAACTGTAATAGAAATATCTACTATAAGTAAGGAACTAACAGTGGCTAGTGAGTCAGAGTACATGATAGCACATGTGAACAGAACAGATTTGTACATAATTTACACTAAGGAGTTTCACATGATCTACACTACTATGGAATTGTTCACATGACTACTAGCACTCCTCCGTTTCCCCAATCAATACACAAGGATCTAAGCAGGTTATGTTATTATACATGATATCACATGGGAGCCCATGAAAGGGTGCACATGATAGTATACATGAGGGCTCTATGAACATGAGAGTACATGATTCACAAGAGTGTACATGTATGGTAAAAGCATAGGAGTACATGATGAAAGTGAAACGCACATGACACAATGTACCCGATGCTCCCGAGGGGGATAACATCGCATGAAGAGATCCATATAGTACCAATCCGTGATAATGTCGTGACAGCACAAGTAAAGTAATTTAATGCAGGAAATAATTCTAAGTAGGATATGAAATGATCAGAGAATGTACTCGGCTGGTATCTGAGTGTCCAATTTGAAAGTACTATCCGAAGAGTGGTGTCTGGCTCCTAATCAGAACAGCACAAGTCACAACAAGTCCAAAATGGTATAATGAAGTCCTACTATGCATTCTACATTATTCTAGGTCAATCTAGGCCAAAGTCAACTCTTGGTCAACTTTGGTCAACCCTAGAAGTCAAACTAGGTCAACCAAGTCTAAATTAGGCCAAACTAGTCTACTTTAGTCTAATCAAGCTTAGCTTAGTACTCCTACACAATCACTATATATACACTACACTATACATATACATTATATATATCATATATAACCATAGGCTAATGTGTAACCCATACAATATTAGGCTAATACATAGAAATATATACATATGTATAAAGGGCTCATGTGTGTGTGATAATGTGTATGTGTGTGTTAACAAAGTGTGTAGAGAGATGTGTGTATCATGGGATTTGTGAGAAGGCAAGTGTCAATAGAAACTAAGTGTGTGGCATGGTGTCATGAGAGTGTTAGGTATAATGTGTTAGTGAGGGAATTGTGTGAGTGGGTGAAACATGTAAGAGTGTGTGTGTTAAAGAGTGGAGTGAAACATGACAAGAAATAGGAAATAGTAGTGTATGTGAATGTGTGTAGGGTGAGTGAGTGAGTACTAGAGACACACATGAGTGAGCTGTGTATGTGGGGGACATACATGAGAAGCTAGGGAAATCTGTGTGTGTGTATGTAATATGAGTGAAACATGTATGTGTGTGAGAAAACAGTGAGTGATTAAGTGTGAATTAGTGTGTGAGCTGTGAGGGTATAAGTGGCAGTGTGTGAGTGTTAAAGGGTGAGGGATGTGTGAAAACAGTGTGCCATAAACATAGTGTAGCTGGAAAAGAACTAAGTGGCTGAACTTAATAGGCAGTACAGGAAATAGGGTTCAGGTCATTGAAAAACACCATCTCAGTTAACACATGTGAATCTAAACAGGTGACAGTTCATAATGGAGAGATTTCCAGGTTATTCAACATTTAGAAATCAACCTTAGCTTCATAACAAAACACAATAATCAATTCAACAGTTTGATTTCAGTTTCCAGTCATAGAACAAAACCCCGGGTTCAGTCTACATTAACATTCCCAGATTTCGACCTACAGTTCCAACATTCTCAGGTTTCAATGAAACATGAATTTTATTCATGAACCCATTTAGGCTTCCTATTAAACCCTAAACTAAGTGACAGTGTCCTCAAAAGCATAAATCAGAATTTAGGCTTGCATAATCTCAGGTATTAGTAAAACATACATTTTCAGTTATCCTAAACAGTCCAACACTCATACAGTTCAAACATTTAAACGTCCCCCATTTCGAAACCAAAACATACCCATTCCAACCTAAATCAGAGTAACAATGAGTTAAACATTAACTAAAACATGTGGGGGGATGATTTACAGTGACGAAAAATTAAACAGCAGGTAATTAATCTTCAGGAATTGGAAAAAAAACAGTATCAGGAAAGTTGGTATCAGCCATAGCATACTCTAACATTCGAAACCCAAATTTCCACATAAAAACCTAACTTAATCATGCAATCTAATTCTACATACATTAATAGACATGTTAGGATCTATCTAATCAATTAAGACACAATTAAAAGCATTTAAAATAATATAACACATGAGCACAATTTAAGAACACTGATACACACAGTGCACGACACGTGCACAGACAAATGCGTGTCCGATACGACACGAGAGCTCATGACACTTCACGAACCTCGTGTCAGTCACGGACACGACACGCGTGTCAATTTTCGTGCGTCGAAGTGGAGTGTGTACTGCACACCAAGCCCCGAGCAGCAGGGGATCCAACCCGAGCGCGCGCACGTATTAACAGCGCGTGTCCATGCGTCGAATCCGACACAAACAGACACTAATATCCCCTCAGTCAAGAAGAATCCCATAAACGACATATAAACAAACATTTCCATTCAAAAACATTGCACAAATGAAATCGAAATGCCCTTTGAGGCATTTCGACAAACACCTAGGGACAGTCTCAGATACGTGTCCAAAACGGACACGAAACTTATTAAACCCGACACGAAACCACTGCAGACACTTAGGGGACTCCTAGGGCTTCCTGAATATGAAAAGAAATCACAATTTCATGGAGAAATGGAGAAGTTACCTATACTTGAACTTTCAAGAAAAAAAAACCCCTTTCAATAGCTCTTCTCCTTGATGTCCCAATCCCACCAAACAATACCAAACTGAAATGAAACTTCAATAACAGCAAGAGTGGGTATATTAGAACCTAATGGAGGAGATTTGAATGAAAAAGGAAATGGAATGGAAATCTAGGGATTAAATGAAATAGGAAACAAACCTTTCTTAAACATTGAGCTTTCCTAAGAAAGAGGCAACCCTAAATTAGGAGAGTATTTATAGGATGATGTTCCCAATGTAGATAGGGTGGCCAGCCACTTAGTCTAGGGATTAGGGCTTAGCAATGTCTTGGGCTTTGGGCCAACCTACAAGGCTATGAGTTAAATGATTTATCAAAGGTTCTAAATCATAAGCCATGACTTATGACTTTCTAATTCCTATTGCTAACTAGAGTCTATTGACCAAACCAAGGGTTAGCTTAGGTTAGACTAGAGTCATATAACCTAACCAAGTCCAAACTAACTAGGGTTAGCTTCTAGGTTAGTCTACAAGGGTCAAAACTAGTCAAAGTCAACCTAGTCCAAACAATTCCAAAATAATCCCTAAAAATTCCCATAAATTCAAATAAATTCTAATAAATTTAAATTACCCCAAAAATGTCAAAAATACCCTCACACTAGAAATGTGGTAGTGACACTACTTCACATTGCATTCATAGGCTATATTCCTAGGCTAATACACACACATTAGGAATCCCATACTATCTCTATATACCTATACTTATACATCACATTATAGGCACATACACAAATATATATATATATATATATATATATATACACAAATATATATATATATATATATATATATATATATATATTTTTCTTATTTTTTTAGTGTATATATATATATATATATATATATATATTATTTTAAAAATTTTTTTTTTTTAACGAAAAAGCAATTTATTGAAAGTGAAGGGGTGGCTCTAAAAGAGCATTACAGCAGGTACCATAGGCCAAAAACGCAAAAAGGCCTTGGTAAACTAAGTCGGAAACAGTAAACAACGTTGGAAACACACAAAAAATTAAAAGCGGAAATTCAAAATTCAAAAACCGAGATTTTGAATTTTGAAAATCAGGAAGGTTGTGGTTGCGCTGCCCGGGGGGGCACACAGCCCAGAGGGGGGGTGTGGGCGCTCAGCCCTGAATTCCTTTTTTTTTTTGGGAATAAAAACGAAAACACGAATTTTGAATTTCAAAAAGCAAAGCGGGTGAGGCCCCCGCGCGTGCGTCCCGAGGGCGGGCAACCCAGCGTGAGACCCGAATGCCCGCACGAGTGTCCCGAGGACTGACCCACTACCAGAGGGGGGGCCCGAGACAGCCGGCGGACTGCCCGAGGAAGGGCGCGCCTCACGATGGCGCCGCCGCTGAGCCGCCCAGCACGCGATGGGGCGCGACGGCCTCCCCAGCGCCCAGCGGCGGTGGCAGTACCGACCGAGGGTCGGTGGCAACTGGGAGGAGGATAGGTCCGTAGGGCGGAGCTCCGGCGAAGGAAGCCCGCCCGGCGGAGAGAAGGGAAGAAGAGGGGGCGAGAGCTCCCGCGAGTAGCCGGCGAAGGACGGTGGAGGAGGGGGCGACGACTGGAAGGTGGACAGCCGACGGGGACGGGAAGGGGGGAGACGGAGCGACGACTGCCGCCCTTAAGCGCGTCGAACGGGGGCCGCCAGCTGCGCCCAGGTGGCGCGGCGAACCGAATGCGTCGGCTACCAGCCGGTCAGGATAGGGCCCCCCGACCGGAGACGGAGGGAACGCCGGAGGGGGGTGGGAAAGCTTGGGGAGAGAGTAGGGTGGGGGGCCACCGTCAGCGAGACCGACGAGGGCGCCGGTGCCGGTGGGGAAGCTTAGAGGGAGGGCCAGCCGTTGGACGCCGGGGGGCTCGGCCGGAAGGGCGAGTGAGGAAGCCGACGATGCCGACGCCGGCGCAGGGGGGAAGGAAGTGTGGGGGTTAGGGAGGAATATGCTGAGTTGGGCCACCCACCGCCGGCGGACGGGGGAGGCGAGGGAGGAGTTGGCTGAGTTGGGCCACCTCAGGGAGGAGCGAGAAGCCTCGACCGAAGGGGTGGGTGCCACCGCGAGGAGGGGGGCGGGGCAGGTCCAGGCGACAGGGGTCGAGATGGGGGTCACCGCGGTGGCAGAAGCCAGGTCTGTCCCAGGTAAGACGGAGGGGGAAGCCTGGGCGGGCACAGCCAAGCCGACCTGGGTGGAAGCAGCCAAGTCGGCGGGAGGGGCGAAGGCCTGGATGGACGGAAGGGAGCCGGATGTCGCCGAGAACGACGACGCCTGCGGCGCCGAGGGCGGCGACTGCTGGGAAGATGACGACGCCGAGGTGGGAAGTCCCACGGAGCCCAGGCAGGCGGGAACCAGGCGTAGCCCGGTGAGGGGAAGCCGAACGGGAGGCCGGCTGGAACCCCCATCAGCTGAGGCCGGGCACTGGGGAGACGAGGAGGGGGGGATAGGGGGCCTCCGGTGGGGATAAGGAAGAACAGGGGGGCGGCGGCCGGGCCAAGGACGCCGGTCGGCCAGCCAAACCACCCGGCCGCCGGAGGCTGGGATGGGAGCAGAGGGGCTCTCATTCTCTCTACAACCATCGTGTATATATATATATATATATATATATATCGTACATATATATATACAACCATCGTGTATATATATATATCGTATATATATATATATCGTACACATATATATATATATATATATATATATATATAAAATATATATTATATATATATATATATATATATATATATATATATATATATATATATATATAAAATATATATTATATATATATATATATATATATATATATATATATATATATATATATAGGCTATATATAGGCTATAGTACATATATATAGGAATCATCACATATATGTTCATATAGGCTACTCACATTATATATATTAACTATATACATACATATACATTACATATACGTTACACACACATACATATAGATATTCATATATAATATATACATACATGTGTATATAGAGGGAGGGAAGGCATGTGTGTGTGTGTGTAGAGAGTGAGAGACG
Source organism: Iris pallida (assembly GCA_029216955.1). NCBI lineage: Eukaryota > Viridiplantae > Streptophyta > Magnoliopsida > Asparagales > Iridaceae > Iris > Iris pallida. The sequence continues at coordinate 17,633 of JANAVB010004037.1, forward strand.
ATGTGTGTGTGTCTAGACAAGTGAGTGTGTGTGTATGTTAGAGTGTCCTGTCATGAAGGGTGCGTTACATATACAACGGTGTGTATGTGTTTGTGTGTGTAGGGGGGTACTGTCTGTTCAGTTTTTAGGAAATAGGAAGGGAACCAATTTAGTTCAGTTCAGAAACAGAGGAAAGGAAGAAAACCAATTCATTTCAGTCACAAAACAGTTCAGTTTTATACTGGAAACATCAATGCCTCATTTCAGATTCAAAACACAACCAAACAACCCAAAAATCAAACCATAGTTAGACTACCAGTAGGAGAATAACATTAGGGTTTAAGACCAACATTTAACAACTTTAAAAAGGGTGAAATAGATTGCCAAACTTTGAATATGCAAATTGGAAAATACAGAAATAATGTGTTTCCAAAAATTTAGGGTAATTGCAATTAACACATAAAAATAAACTAAGACACGAATTTAAAGGTTGGTAATGAAAATAAATTATGTAAGTGTGTCCCAGGGTCCAGCACGTGTCCACCATTATGACACAATCGTGTCCAAACTAAATGGAACTCAAAATAATATAACTAGACACTGCACAGCTGTACAGTCTCGTGCACAGGTGTACGCGTGTCGTGTATCCAACACAGTGCAAACCAACCCTCGTGCTCGTGCACACGGATACGCCTAGTATAGGTCCTTGTGTCCATCACCCTGATTCGTGTCCTGGTGCGTCGTATCCAGAGTTATCCACCCGTATCAGTGACCCATTGTGCGCGTATGCGTGTGTGTGTAAAACCAATGCAATGGTAATTTCTCTCTTAACACGCCACGTGGTCATCTGAAACTTGACACGTGGTGTGTCAGTCAGTGCCCCATGGTGTGTGTCGAGTTTCGTGTCCGCTAGTTGTGTGATGTGTCCGATACAGTCCCCGAATAGAAGGACATTGTAGTACGCACATACGGCGTGTCCAAGTGTCCAATCTGACATGAAACGACACCAAATCACTCCAGTCAACAAGAATCATGTAAGCCACATTAAAATACAATTTTCTATTCAAATACTTTTCCAAAATCAAATCGAAATGCGCATTGGGGTATTTCGTCAAACACTATCACACTAGGACTGATATGTGTCCATTTAGGACACGAAAAGGACACAAAATCCTACAGAAATCTAGGGTTAGCTAGGGGACCCTTAGATCTAGGTCATTATGCAATAAAAACAACATCTAACAAGGAGTTTTAATGAATTACCTAATGGTGTCACAAGTCCTCAAAAAGCTTCAAAGAAGGGTATCTCCTTGCTCCCCAAACTCCACCAAATTTCTATAAAACTGAGAAATAAATATAACAACAGCAAGAAAACTTAATTTAAAACCTATTGCAATTTGTTTGAGAGAAAAATGAGTTAATTTGGATTTTCTAGGAATTTATGAAGAAGGAGACTCATCTCTTTCTAAACTTGTTCTTTCCTAAAGAGGCTAGCCCTAAATGGAGGAGATTATTTATAGGGGGGATTCCCAATGCTAGGTGGCCGGCCACATCAAGTTAGGGTTAGGGTTTGGCTAATGGGTTGGGCTATGGGTCAAGTTGCTAGTTAATGGTTCAAACCACAAGTCATGACTTGTGTCTAAAAAGCCTTTTATTCTAACTTGGATTTAAATGACTAAACCATAGGTTAACTCTAGTCTAACTAGGGTTACATGACCTAACCAAGTCCAAACACAACTAGGGTTAGCTTCTAGGTTAGCCTACCAAGTCAAAGCTAGTCAAAGTCAACCTAGTCAACCTTCATTCAAACAATTCCAAAATAATTCCTAAAAATTCCCATAAATTCAAACAACCCCAAAAATGACAAAATACCCTCAAACTAGAAATATGGTAGTGACAAATCTACCCTCCTTAAAAGAATTTTGTCCTCGAAATTGAAAGGCGAAATGGAACTGATGAGAAGGATAGAAAGTATACCTCACGGTCCAAAAAGATATGGGTACCGCTCGCGCATCTCATCCTCCCACTCCCAGGTAGACTCTCCTGGAGAATGATGTCTCCATGCGACGCATACCAAGGGTATCACCTGGTTCTTTAGAACCTTCTCCCGTCGATCCAGTATCTCCACTGGCTGCTCTGGATAGCTGAGAGAAGGTCCAACCTCAATCTCCGAATGATCGAGCACATGGCTAGGATCAACCACGTACCGTTTCAACTGTGATATATGGAATACGTTGTGGACCCCCACTAGTGCAGGTGGCAAGTCTAGCCTGTATGCCACGTCACCGACTCTCCCGCTGATAACGAAAGGGTCGATGAAGCACGGGCTAAGCTTCCCACCTCCACCAAAATGCATCGTACCACGAGTCGGAGATATCCTTAAGAAAACATGGTCTCTAACCTAATCACAAGTAAGGTCTCAATTAATTATAATAAACAAACATGATCAAAATCACAAACAAATAACCTAAATCTAATCCTACTCTAATCTGTACCTCAAACTCCAAGGGCCTCCAGTGGCTATCGGTCCAGTGCCGATGTCTGTCCTATGCCACGCGAAGTTTGTCCCTGATGAGCTCCACCTTCTCGGCTGTATCAACAACCATCTCTGGCCCCAGTAAAGCTCGCTCACAACATCATCCCAAGATAAGGGTGTACGACACCTACGCCCGTACAGAGCCTCGAAAGGTGACATCTCAATGCTGGCCTGGAAACTGTTATTGTAAGCAAACTCTGCCAAATATAGATGATACTCCCAGGAACCTCCAAAGTCCAGGACGCACGTCCGTAGCATATCCTCAAGTGTCTGAATAGTCCGCTCTGACTGCCCCTCCGTCTGGTGGTGGTATGCAGTACTACACTTGAACTGAGTGCCCAAGCTGGTCTGCAGACTCCTCCAGAAATGGGAAGTAAAGCGACTATCTCGATCTGAGATGATGCTGACCGGAACCCCATGAATCCTGACTATCTGTCGCATATACATCTCCGCCAGCCTCTCTGTAGACGTATCTACCTTGAATGGCAAGAAATGGGCCGATTTGGTCAACCAGTCAACGATGACCCAAATCGTGTCTTTTCCTCCTGGTGTACGCGACAATCCAGATACGAAATCCATAGTGATATGCTCCCATTTCTACTCGGGAATGGGCAGCGGCTGCAACAATCTACCGGGCCTTTGCCTCTCTGCCTTGACCTGCTGACAGACCAAGCACCTAGCTACGAAGCGAGCCACCTCCCGCTTCATCCCGAACCACCAAACATGCTCCCTCAGATCTCGGTACATTTTGTTGGCACCAGGGTGTATAGAGTACTGAGATCTTTGGGCCTCCTACAAAACTCGCCATCCAGCAATCCTGCTCGAACCTGCTCTCGGAGACACCGCAGAGCAACGTCCTCCAACTGTGCTGACTTGATCCTCTCCACCAAGTCTGACTGAATCTGCATGCCCCACATCTGCATCTGCACTCCGGGCACGATTACCTCAATCCCAAGGCTCTCCAAGTCTGTAAGCAAATGCCGATCCATGGTCAAAAACATGGCTGTCGGATACCTACTCAAGGCATCGGCAACTACGTTGGCCTTCCCTGGGTGATACTGAAGTAGGATGTCAAAGTCCTTCATCAACTCTAGCCATCTGTGCTGCATCATGTTCAACTCCTTCTGAGTGAACACATACATTAAGTTCTTGTGATCTATAAAAATCTCCACCCTCTCTCCATACAGATAATGCTTCCACAACTTCAGAGCAAATATCACTGCTGCCAGCTCTAGGTCGTGGGTAGGGTAGTTCTTCTTATGGGGACGTAATTGTCTGGAAGCATAGGCAATCACCTTCCCATGCTGCTGCAAGATACAACCCAGCCCCTTTCCTGAAGCGTCACTATAAATAGTGAATCCACCTGATCCTGAAGGCAATGTCAGAATCAGAGCTGTCGTAAGCCGCTTTTTCAACTCATCAAAAGCTGCCTAACACTCCTCTGACCAAACGAACTTAGCATCCTTCCGGGTCAACCGAGTCAACGGCTCTGCAACCCAGAAGAAATCCTGCACAAATCTCCGATAATATCCTGCCAGCCCCAAAAAACTCCTGATCTCTGCCACTGAAGTCGGCGCTGCCCATGCCTCAACTGCTACAATCTTCTTGGGATCAACTGAGATACCATCTTCAGCCATCACATGCCCCAAGAAGTCCCCCCGGTCCAAGAAGAACTCACATTTGGAGAGCTTCCCATAAAGCTGCTCCTTTCTGAGAATCTCCATCACTATCCTCAAATGCTCCTCGCGCTCCTTCTCAGTCTTGGAATATACCAAGATGGCATCAATAAACACCACCACAAACTGGTCCAGGTACTGGTGGAACACCTTGTTCATTAGGTTCATAAACACTGCTGGTGCATTGGATAGCCCAAACGACATAACCAAAAACTCAAACTGCCCGTACAGCATCCTGAAAGCGGTCTTGGGAATATCCTCCCCCTTCATCTTCACCTGGTGATATCCCAACCTCAGATCAATCTTGAAAAATACCCGAGCTTCGCTCAACTGGTCAAATAGATCATCGATCCACGGCAGTGGGCATCTGTTCTTGATCGTGAGGTTATTGAGTGCCCTATAGTCAATACACATCCGTACTAACCCATCCTTCTTCGGCACAAACAACACTGGTGCACCCTATAGTGATGAACTCGAACGGATGAAGCCCTTGTCCTGCAGCTCACCGACCTGCTTCTTCAGCTCCACCAACTCACTATTGTTCACCCGATAGACATGCTGAGAGATAGGTTCCGCTCCGGGAACCAAGTCTATCGAGAACTCAATATCTCTGTCTGGTCGCAATCCAGGCAACTCCTCTAGGAAAACATCCATATACTCTGCTATCAAGGGGTGTGGAATTGCCTGCTCCTCAACCGAGACTCCGCAGAAGACTCCGCTTCTCTGCTATGCCTGACGTCTAGAGTACTCAAACTCTGGCTTCCCCGGCACTCTGAAGAGAACTCTACCCCCTCTCCAATCAATGCTGGTGTGGTGCCTGCTCAACCAATCCATACCGAGTACTATATCGTAGTTCGACAATAGCATTACGAGCAGGCTCACCTCCAACTCACGGCCTCCCAAAACTACACTCCGACCATTACAAACATCACTCACGAGGATGATGCCACCCCCGGTCATGATCTTGTAAGTCCTAGGCAACGATTCTGCTACGATACCGTATCTAATCACAAAAGATACTGATATGAAGCTATACGAAGCACCGGAATCGAATAATACAAAAGCTGGACTGGAGTCGAGAAGGATCGAACATGCGATCAGCTCTCCTATCACCTCTGTATCTCCAGCTGCCATGGTGAAAGCTCGTCCCTGCTGGCCTCCCCTGGCCTGCTTCTGGTACTGGACGAACCTCTGCTGCTGTGTCGACATGGCTGGTCCCCTCTGCTGGCCTGCTAGAGCTCTGACTGCTGCTTCCTGAGCTACTCGTCCCATGCGGCACTCCCTCATCTAGTGGTCTGCTGAACCATATACTAGACACTGGCCTAGCCTCTTCCGGCACTTATTGGCGACATGCCCGGGCTTCTTGCAGTAAGCACAAGTGATCACCTATCTTTGGCCCTGATGGTACTGTCTCGGCTGCTGCAGTTGGTGAACTGGCCTCTGCTGGATCGGCTGCGGCTGGAACTGCCTCGGCTGCTGGTGCTGGAAGTGAGGCCTCTTGGCCTGAGCTCCGCTACTGCTGTCCACAACTGGGTCTCGCCCCCTCTTGAGCCTAAGCTCAAGATCATCCTCTGCCAATAAGGATCCCGTCAAGATCTCCTCGAAAGTGGCATCCCTGTTGCCCTTGGTCAAGGATTTGACCTTCTTGACCAGACCCTTCCGGAACCTCTGGGCCTTCGCCGTCTCGCTCAAGCTCTCTACAAATCTGCCGAGGCGGCCGAACTCTCTAGCATACTCCTCCACTGACAGGCACCCCTTAACCAAGCTCTCGAACTGTGACTCAAAGGCTCGGAGCGCTGAATCTGGAAAGAACTTCTTCTTGAAGAAGCCTTTGAACTCCTCCCAAGTCTGTCCAGCTACCCCTACTCTGGGGTCTGACTGATACCAGGTGCGAGCAAGATCTCATATCCGGCTAGCTGCTGCCTCAATCTGGAGATCTACCGGTATCCGAGCCAGGCGGAAGATCTCCTCTATATGCTCGATTCACTCATCAGCATATAGGATCCCCTCTGTCCCCAGGAAGTCTCTTGGGCTCATCTTCTGGAACTGCTCTATCCCTGGTGTCCTCGGCTGCTGGACTACTGGTCGAGCTGTGACCGTCGTAAGGGCCAACTCCATGCCCCTGTCCTGTCGAGCCTGCTACCGGTCCATGAACTGCTGGAAATATGCGAACATCTGTGCCGCATCCACATATCCTGTAGGCGGCGGCTTCTGAAAGGGCTCCTCTGCGATGACTGGATCCTGCCTCCGAGCCGGTGGAGGCATACCCTCTGCTGCTGCTGCTGGAGCCTCAGTACGAACAGAGGTGGCAGGAGCTGCAGTCTCCTGTCTCTGCTGAACTGGCTGAGAGGAAGCTGATCCCTCTACAGCATCCCTATGAATGGTACGGTGCGACCGCATCTCTACCATCCTGAAGATAGGCCAAACAAGAGTATCAATTTCTGAGAAAGAAGCGATATAACAAAGGCGGACAGTTAAAATTCAAAAGAACCGATTTGACAGTATTGATTTAGATGGCAATAAAAGAATTTTTTCTAATGTGATTGAGTACCTTCAAAAAAATACATCCTAATCCTACTGCAGGCTGTAGTGATATTCTAATTCGAATACCACTACACAAACTCGACCTGTATGGGCCACCACTAAAAACGTGTCACAACCCGCACCCTAGAGTAAGGGCACGAGACGTGGGTACGTCCAACCTACACCGCAGTGTCGGCGGTAGAACGCTGTCCTAGGTCACAACATCTAACAATATAATTCTAAACAGTTTATACTCTCCGAATGGGGGTGACATAGCCGAATGTAAACTCAATCACAACTAAGGAAGAAGAAGCACGATATGATATAGAACTCAATGAAATACAGTTGATCAAATAGTCTAAGATAACATCTAAGCATTATCCAGAAATACATGGTCTCAGCTACCGAATATGAAAGAATATATACAACTCAGATCTCAAAGACAGAATAAAGTCTAGCTAAACTAGTCTCAAGACAACATAAACAAGATAAGGCCTAACTAAGCTAGTCTAGGCAATAGGGGTGATGTCATCAGCTAGAGCTGGGTCCTCCTGAGAGTCCAGCTCACAAGTGTCGTCTAGGGCTGCCCCGTAGAAGGTATCCACACAAGCCTCCTCTTCGTCCTCTGTAATATTTTCAACAGGTCCAGTCAGGACAAGAGCGAGCATAATACATCTCAACAGTTCATAGCAGTTTAGAAAATATAATCATGCAGTAAAGTAAGATACAGGTACTGAAAGAAATGCAGTATATAAACAAGAAGAGAACTGTAATAAAAATATCTACTATACATAGAGAACTCTTCTGGAACTGCTCTATCCCCGGTGTCCTCGGCTGCTGGACCACTGGTCGAGTTGTGACCGTCGTAAGGGCCAACTCCATGCCCTTGTCCTGTCTAGCCTGCTACCGGTCCATGAACTGCTGGAAATATGTGAACATCTGTGCCGCATCCACGTATCCTGTAGGTGGCGGCTGCTGGAAGGGCTCCTCTGCGATGACTGGGTCCTACCTCAGAGCCAGTGGAGGTATACCCCGTGCTGCTGCTGCTGGAGCCTCAATACGAACAGAGGTGGCAGGAGCTGCAGTCTCCTGTCTTTGCTGAAACTGGCTGAAAGGTAGCAGATCCCTCTACAACATCCCTATGAATGGTACGGTACGACCGCGTCTCTACCATCCTGAAGATAGGCCAAACAAGAGTATCAATTTCTGAGAAAGAAGCGATATAACAAAGGCGGACAGTTAAAATTCAAAAGAATCGATTTGACAGTATTCATTTAGATGGCAATAAAAGAATTTTTCCTAATATGATTGAGTACCTTCAAAAAAATACATCCTAATCCTACTGCAGGCTATAGTGATATTCTACTTCGAATACCACTACACAAACTTGACCTGCATGGGCCACCACTAAAAACGTGTTACGACACGCACCCTAGAGTAAGGGCACGAGACGTGGGTACGTCCAGCCTACGCCGCAGTGTCGGCGGTAGAATGCTGTCCTAGGTCACAACATCTAACAATATAATTCTAAACAGTTTATACTCTCCGAATGGGGGTGACATAGCAGAATGTAAACTCAATCACAAATAAGGAAGAAGAAGCACGATATGATATAGAACTCAAGAAAATACAGATGATCAAATAGTCTAAGATAACATCTAAGCATTATCCAAAAATACATGGTCTCAGCTACCGAATATGAAAGTATATATACAACTCAGATCTCAAAGACAGAATAAAGTCTAGCTAAACTAGTCTCAAGACAACATAAATAAGATAAGGCCTAACTAAGCTAGTCTAGGCAATAGGGGTGATGTCATCAGCTAGAGCTGGGTCCTCCTGAGAGTCCAACTCATAAGTGTCGTCTAGGGCTGCCCCGTAGAAGGTATCCACACAGGCCTCCTCCTCGTCCTCTGTAATATTTTTAATAGGTCCAGTCAGGACAAGAGCGAGCATAATACATCTCAACAGTTCATAGCAGATTAGAAAATATAATCATACAGTAAAGTAAGATACATGTACTGAAAGAAATGCAGTATGTAAACAGGGAGAACTATAATAGAAATATCTACTATACATAGAGAACTAACAGTGGCTAGTGAGTCAGAGTACAATATATACATGTAAATGGCATAGGATGATTCTGATGCTACACTATGGAATGATTCTGATGCTACACTACTTGGATATTATTCACATGTCTACTTCTACTCCCCCGTACCCCCATTCAATACACAAGGATCCAACCAGGTTATGTTATGATTCTATGCAAAGGCCCCCGAAGGGTGGTACATGGAAGTCCCATAAATGGGGATTCTAGGAAACCCAATAAATGGGATAACGATTTAAGGAAGACTCTGTGATCATGAAAGTACATGTCACAAGTGATCAATGAACCAATGAAGCATAGTGATATGCCATGTAAGTAAAATGCACAGAACATGAAGTACTCGATGCCCTCTAAAGGGATAACATCTCAAGAAAGGATCCATATAGTACTAATCCGTGTGACCAACGTGACAGTATCAAGTAAAGTAATTTAAAGCAGGAAAATAATTCTAAGCAGGATATGAAATGATCAAAGAATGTACTCGCCTGGTATCTGAGTGTTCGGATGAAATGTACTGTCCGAGGAGAGGTGTCCGACTCCTAATCAGAACAGCACAAGTCACAACAAGTCTAAAATGATAACAAGATGCAATTCAATGCATTCTAAATGAATCTAGGTCAATCTAGGACAAAGTCAACTCTTGGTCAACTCTGGTCAACCCTAGAAGTCAAACTAGGTCAACTATGGTCAAACTAGGTCTAACAAGTCCAAATTAGGTCAAACAAGTCATTCTAGGTCTAAACTAGCCTATACTAGTTAACACACCATTACAAGGCTATGCAAGCCCATCTAGTCTATACTAATCTATTCCAACCATTACACTACTTCACATTGCATTCATTGGCTATATTCCTAGGCTAATACACACACATTAGGAATACCATACTATCTCTATATACCTATACTTATACATCACATTATAGGCACATACACAAATATTTATATATATATATATATATATATATATATATATATATATATATATATATAAATTATATATATATATATATATATATTTTATATATATATATATATACATATATGCATATAGGCTATAGTATATATATATAGGAATCATCACATATATGTACATATAGGCCACTCATATTATATATATTAACTATATACATACATATACATTACATATACATTACACACACATACATATATAGATATTCATATATAATATATACATACATGTGTATATAGAGGGAGGGAAGGCATGTGTTTGTGTGTGTAGGGGGGTACTGTCAGTTCAGTTTTTAGGAAATAGGAAGGGAACCAATTTAGTTCAGTTCAGAAACAGAGGAAAGAAAGAAAACCAATTCATTTTAGTCATAAAACAGTTCAGTTTTATACTGGAAACTTCAATGCCTCATTTCAGATTCAAAACACAACCAAACAACCCAAAAATCAAACCATAGTTAGACTACCAGTAGGAGAATAACATTAGGGTTTAAGATCAACATTTAACACCATTAAAAAGGGTGAAATAGATTGCCAAACTTCGAATATGCAAACTAGAAAATACAGAAATGATGTGTTTCCAGAAATTTAGGGTTATTGCAATTAACACATAAAAATAAACTATGACACGAATTTAAAGATTGGTAATGAAAATATATTATGTAAGTGTGTCCCAGGGTCCAACATGTGTCCACTATTATGACACAATCGTGTCCAAACTAAATGGAACTCAAAATAACATAACTGGACACTGCACAGCTGTGCAGTCTCGTGCACAGGTGCACGCGTGTAGTGCACCCGACACAGTGCAAACCAACCCTCGTGCTCGTTCACAGGGATACGCCTAGTGTAGGTCCTTGTGTCCATCACCCTGATTCGTGTCCTGGTGCGTCGTGTCCAGAGTTATCCACCCGTATCAGTGACCTATTGTGCGCGTGTACATGTGTGTGTAAAACCAATACAATGGTGATTTCTCTCTCGACACGCCACGTGGTCATCTGAAACTTGACACGTGGTGTGTCAGTCAGTGCCCCATGGTGTGTGTCGAGTTTCGTGTCTGCTAGTCGCGTGATGTGTCCGATACAGTCCTCGAATAGCAGGACAGTGCAGTCCGTACGCGTGCGGCATGTCCAAGTGTCCAATCTGACACGAAACAACACAAAATCACTCCCAGTGAACAAGAATCATGTAAGCCACATTAAAATATAATTTTCTATTCAAATACTTTTCCAAAATCAAATCGAAATGCCCATTGGGGCATTTCATCAAACACTATCAAACTAGGACTGATACGTGTCCATTTAGGACACGAAAAGGACACAAAATCCTACAAAAATCTAGTATTAGCTAGGGGACCCTTAGATCTAGGTCATTATGCAATAAAATAGCATCTAACAAGGAGTTTTAATGAATTATCTAATGGTGTCATAAGTCCTCAAAAAGCTTCAAAGAAGGGTGTCTCCTTTCTCCCCAAACTCTACCAAATTGCTATAAAACTGAGAAATAAATATAACAACAACAAGAAAACTTAATTTAAAACCTATTACAATTTGTTTGAGAGAAAAAGGAGTTAATTTGGATTTTCTAGGAATTTATGAAGATGGAGACTCATCTCTTTCTAAACTTGTTCTTTCCTAAAGAGGCTAGCCCTAAATGGAGGAGATTATTTATAGAGGGGATTCCCAATTCTAGGTGGCTGGCCACATCAAGTTAGGGTTAGGGTTTGGCTAATGGGTTGGGCTATGGGTTAAGTTGCTAGTTAATGGTTCAAACCACAAGTCATGACTTGTGTCTAAAAAGCCTTCTATTCTAACTTGGGTTTAAATGACTAAACCATAGGTTAACTCTAGTCTAACTAGGGTTACATAACCTAACCAGGTCCAAACACAACTAGGGTTAGCTTCTAGGTTAGCCTACCAAGTCAAAGCTAGTCAAAGTCAAACTAGTCAACCTTCATTCAAACAATTCCAAAATAATTCCTAAAAATTTCCATAAATTCAAATATATTCTAATAAATTCAAATTACCCCAAAAATGACAAAATACCCTCAAACTAGAAATGTGGTAGTGACATTCAATCCTACAACAGTTTTGTGCATATTATTACTCAAGACTAACTCCTCATTCTCTTTCATGAGATGCTCACTAATGGCAATATCTAATCCATCTTCGCCATTAAGTTCAAAAACTTCTTCTGTATTGGTACTACATCGTCATTAGAAATGTTTGCATCTGCAGCGCTGTTTCTTTCTTCTTCTGGTTTTGGCAATGTAGGTGCGTCTTTTACTAGGTTGTCAACCTCTCTACCAATTCTCAAAACGAGTGTACTTAAATTTTCTTTCAGATTTATTATCGCTTGAGATGGTAATTTTTCCAAACTTTGTGCCTCCAACTTTTTAATTGTTGTAGCCATTTGGCTCATTTGATTGTTCAGACTTTGGATGCTGTCCTTCGTCTCCTGTATACTGGCCCTTGTCTTCTGTTGAAATTGCAAGGTATTAGTGGCAATAGACTTAACAATATCTTCTAGAGACATACCAGAATTAGAAGTTTGGTCCGATTGTTGTTCATGGGGATATAGTTGCTTTTACTGCTGGTAACTTGGACAATTTTGAGTTACACTAGGTTCGTCTTCAGGTATTGGGCACATATCAGTTGGATGCCCTGCTATTAAACAAATCTCACAAGCCATTGTTGTTTGCATGTTACCGCCTATAACCATTTGATGAACAAGAGAAGTTAAACTAGCAATTTGTTGTTAAAGAGAAAAAACATTTACCTCGTTAGCGTGCCTAGATGGAAGATCCAGCCAAGTGCCAAATTGTTGAGAATTGGTCATCATGTCCTGTTAAATTTTTTTGGCTAATAAAAAAATTATTTTATTACAAGAATGAAATAAAGATCACAAAAGCACAAAAATTAACTAAAACTTCCCCGGCAACGATGCCAAATTTGGTGTGCTGTCGTATGCACCCAAAAATAAAACCTTTACTCTTAAAATAATTTATAGAAGTGAGAGTAAGGATCGATCCCACGGAGAGTAACTAGTTTAGATTTTTGTTATGTGAACAACGAGGGGGTGAGTCTGTTTGCCATTGATCGTAAAAGTACAGAATAATTTATATAGGAGGACTAAACTTAGACTCACAATATAAACTCACTTGTACAAAGAAAGCCTAGGGACGAAAACCTAGGTACAACAATCTAAGTACAATTGTTTTTTAGATTCTGGGGGGTGACGATAGAGGCTCGGGAAAGCGACGGCGGCTCTGCCTTACTCCTTAGACGATCGGGTGCAGCCTTGGCTCTGGAGAAGAACTGCTTGTCGTTGATGAAGAAATGCACTCTTTGTTCTCTCTGTATGCTCCTCTGTCCTTTTGATCTCTGTATATTCTCTCTCTGATTCTCTCTTGATCCGAGTCAAAGGTTTTTGCAAGGGAATGGCACCTTGCTATTTATAAGAGTGGGGGGCATCATTAGGGTTTGTAATGATTGCCCATTCTTAAAAGTCGGCGGTATGAGAGTTAATTAATCTGGGCTGTCCATCTTGCATATAATAGATTTAAGCAATTAATGTAATTGCATTAAATTCTGTGGACAATAAATATTGATTGCCATGAATATTCGCGACTTGTAATGGCCTGCCACGTGTCTAATTTGCTCGATTTGATTTGATCTGGGCACTTATTGTAACAAATCTGATTAGGATTTGTTAACACCCATAATTCCAGGAAGATAAGATTGCCACGTGTCTCAATCATCGTGAAAAGTGCCACGTATCTCCTGACTCATCTTGGTAGAGCCGCAGATGATGGGCCGCATGAGGCTAAACGGCCGCATGAAGATGGGCAGCCGCATGACGATGAACAGCCACATGAAGTTGGGCAGCCGCATGGGAGTGGGCAGCTGCATGCTGATGGGCGACCGCATAAGGGATACAGCCGCATGAAGATGGGTGGCCGCATGAAGTGGGCAGCCGCATGCTGATGGGCGGCCGCATAAAGGATGCAGCCGCAAGAAGATGGGCGCCCGCATAAATGCAGCAGCCGCATGCCTCAGGATTTGATGGATTCTGCCAGCTGTGAAAAGATTTTCTTCTCTTTCAAAGGAACGCGCCATTACGTCTGTCATTATTACACATTTTTGTGAGAGCTGTCATTTGTCAAAGCTGTCAGCCGTCAGGGTATTAAATGCAGCAAATGACGAAGGAAAGAGCTGTTGAAGGCCACGTGGCTCCTCTCTGGGCCGCATGGAATTATTCGAGCCGCATAGACTCTTGAGCCGCATGGATCCCTGAGCCGCATGGTCTCTCTGAGCCGCATGGGGATCCTTGGCCGCATGAACCTTTTTTTTATTCTTTTTCATGCTTCTACAAGACCCCCTTCAAAGTTTTCAATTTACAAAATTGAAATACTTTGAATAAGAAGCATGGCTATGTATAAACTCCTCTGGCCGCATAAGATGTTCTGGCCGCATGGGTGTCTTAGCTGCATGCCCATCTGAGCCCCATGGTCGTTCCAGCCGCATGACCATCTGAGCCGCATGGCTCCTTCCTACGTTTTCATGCCATGTGTGCAAATATTTTGCATTGATTGCCTTCGATTTGCTGTCAGATTTAAGGCCACTTTTTTGGGGCAGGATCCTAAGAGTTTAGCCTTAAATTATTAGATTGCCTTGATAACCGAAGAGTCGGTTATACTCCACATGGATCGATGCGTCGGTCTATTGGGGTTCTGCCTATAAATAGTAGAGTGTTTGGAAAGAAGACTTTCTTTACTTTCTGCTCTTGCCCTAGCTCTCTTGTCTTCGTCCTCCTTCTCTGATCATAGTAATGGCTTCCAAGAAGACTGTTGCGGCGAAGAAGGCAACGTCTTTATCGGCGGCAAAGGGTAAAAAAGCTGCTTCTGCGGCGACAAATGTGGCAGCTCCTCCGCCAGCTGACGTGCCCGTCCCGACGTCCACCCCGCTATCGATGGTAAGGACTTTTGCGTGAGTTTGGAACCCTAATTGTCATGGCTACGTCGCATATTTTATGCACGAGCCTTCATCTTCATGTGTGCCGCATGTATATCTCATGGTCTAGCCGCGAGCCGCATGAGAATCGTTACTGTGGCCGCATACGCACTTCATTAACGAGGCCGCATAGGCTGCGCTGAGCTGTATAGACTCGTACGAATTTATTTGTCACATGAACCGTGTGAACTTATCCGAACTCTGAGAGCCATATGAGAGCACTGCCGCATGAACCTTCGCTGAACGAAGCCGCATAAGTGTTTTTTTGAGTTGAGCCACATGAGGCTCCATTAAGTTGGAGCCGCATAAGCTCAGAAAACACCCATCGGTTCTCTTTGTCCATCTTTTTGACTTATTTCTTTTGTCTTCTTTTTTCAGTGAATTTTCCAGTTAATGCTGCGGGGGAACCTCTAGTGGGTCGTGCTCAGGCCGCTATGGGCTATAGGTACGATCAGATAGTTCGGTATTTGGCGGACCAGCTTCCTAGTGACGAGCCTTTGACGAGGTTAAATGCCCTCAAGAACCAACCTTTCCATTTCCTATGTGCCATAATAAATTCGGGAAAATTGAAAGGGGAATACCTGAAACCTGCATTCTTCTTTGGAGACGCTTTGACTGTGAAGAATAGTCAAGTTCTGGATATATCGGAGAACTGGAGCTTCATTTCTAACGGGATTGCAATCCGCATCCCTCAAATGGAGCGTCATTTCCCACTATCTTGGTTCAATATGTTCCCGCTGGACAGGAAGATGGAAGAGTCTTTGACTCCTACCCGGAATGGAATTTTGTGGCAGACATCCATTACAACAACAGCATGAAGTCAGTGTGTGCGGGCAAGGTGTATGCCAGCCGTTACGTAATGGGATTGGGCCCGGGTGCTTTCTTGAATGTGCCGGGTCCCAATTTCACGTTTTCTTCAGCCGATACTTTTCTGAATCAACTTGCTCGGAAAGGCTCCTATCCAATCGGCCGGTTGGCACTCCCAAGTTGGATACACCCCATCCCCTCATGGATCAATCTGTCTATGTGGATCTCGTGAAAGTATGAGACTTTTCTGAGTGAAATTGGTCATTATCATGCTATTCGGGGCACCAGCCAAGGCTTACCTGTAAACAAGAAATTATTCATGGCTTTGCTGGAGATGTACAACTGCCGTACGGGAACCTTCTATACCACTGTAGGGGAAATGGGACTTACACTCCATGAGATGCATGTGATTTCCAAACTTTCTTGGGGGGATGAAGCTTTTGAAGTATACACTCCTACGAATAAGGAGTTCGAAGAGCTGGAAGAACGATATTCGGGCTTCGTGGCTACTTATCAGAAAATACTGTGCTACTATAGTACGTGCCAACAGATAGCCAAGAAGGAAAGCAGCTCGGAAGGGAATGCTCCCCATACTAAGGACTGGGTGAGCTATCTCTTCTCGACGGGAGCCTCAGGCCGAGTTACTTCTGTCACGCCCCAGAACCAGAATACTGAAGAGCGGGGGCAGACATATCCAGCTACGTATATGAAATGGATTCCATCTCGCTATACGGTCACGGCTGTCTAGGTAAATGAGGGTTTAACTACAAGCCAACAGTCTTTTAAGGTCATGAACAAGCCTAGTGACTCAATCACAAGCAAGTAAGTAAATGTTACAAGATGTTAGATCACCAAATATACAATAGTAAGGCATCCCAAACATTACATATTCAGTTGATCATGAAGCTATTCGTTACAAAATGTTAGGACTAGCAAGAGTTTAGTCATACAAGATCAACCCTAAGATCTGTCAATCATGTTACAGCCCGTAGGCAGACAGTAAGTAAGTGCAATCGAGCTAAACAGGTGCTCGTCGCTAAATACCTCAAAAGAATATTTTTACAATAAGTGGGAGATCAAAAATAAACCCACTCGTTGCCCTGGTTACGTCTAGTCGCCACCATCGGGCTGGAAAGTCGGTAGATCCTCTGGAGCTGTTCTGAAATCTGGCCATACAAAACCAGCTGGGTCAGACCCCAGAAAGAGCAAGTGCCACAAAGGAAGCTCACTTAGGAACTAAAACCAGCAATTACCACAAAAGATAATAATATATAGTAAAACTGGAGATAATATAACATTACGAGGATATACGGTAAGATAACCATAGGAACATTCAGATAACCAGGTTACAATCCTTAAACCAAACAAGGACCGGGATTGTAACCCTTCGTCTGAACCGAACTTGGTTTCTCCCTATTTATCGGTAATATAATATAAGAAGTCAGAGCATGCAATAATCTATACAGTATCAAGGCAAGACTAGACTGATAATTCCTCATTCAATCAATCACGGCCAAGCAATGAGTAAGGCTTGATACTTTAACTAACTAGGGTTATCACAGGCCTAGTTACTAGCAAGATGCAGTGAGATTCTTCCACAGCCACAAGCCCTGCAGACCATCCAGGTTACCCAGGTTGAAATATTAGGGGTTGAATTCAAGTGGGTACACCGTCCAGAAAGGCATGTAGCCTTAGGTAGCTTGAAGGGTGCACACATGACAGTGTGCTGGAAATATGCCCTACTCGACGGCAGGCTACAGATCCCAGGCGCGCCCAGGTAACGGGATTGCCTGTAGCTGGGAGATCTCTTTATGACTAATGTATTAATCTAGTTATTAGCCTTAGTCCATTTCAGTAGGTACTCCTGACCGTGGTACTCAGGAGTCCCATCCTAGACATGATACAATACAGGACTGGATTATTTGTTCAAGCACAATCGCCCACGGTGTCCAGGTCATTTATAAAGGTCATGTCATGTCAGGTAGCCGTCGCAACAGCTTATCAAGATATATCATGCCAGGTTATCAGGTCAAGAGTACTTGTCAGGAGTGCGCCACGACGGGGCACTATCAG
Organism: Iris pallida; assembly: GCA_029216955.1. NCBI lineage: Eukaryota > Viridiplantae > Streptophyta > Magnoliopsida > Asparagales > Iridaceae > Iris > Iris pallida. The sequence continues at coordinate 35,315 of JANAVB010004037.1, forward strand.
GTCATATCATGTTTACTTGTCAAGAGTGCACCACTACGGGTCACTGTCGTGTCCAGGGTACATGTGCAGGGCATCATAGTGCAAGCATTCAATCAGGAGACCCAGGTTGATTTGGGGTTACAAGACATGAATTAACAGTAACAATCAAGTAATAATAATAATAACTAATCATTAAAGCAAGGTACAGGGAGGGGCCATGCGGCTCAAGGTCCAAAGCCTATGCGGTTCAGGGAGAAGGAGGCATATGCGGCTAGCGGAAGAGTGGAGTATATACGGCTGAAGGGGGAAGGGTTCCTGCGGCTGAGAGCAAGTGGGTTGCATGTGGCTCAAGAAGTTGAGCCTCATGCGGCAAGCGGGAAGCAGGTCTATGCGGCTAGCGGAAGGGAAGGGCGCATGCGACTGAGTCAGAGCATTACATGCGGCTGGAAAGGTGGATTTTCATGCGGCTGGGAATGGACTGAGTCCCATGCGGCTAGGAAAGAAGCCCTAAGCGACTGGGAGGAAACGGGACCACATGCGGCTGAAATGATCACGATCATATGCGGTTGTGCCATGCCTAAGTCTTACGCGGCTGCGCCTTTAGGTATACGCGACTGGGAAAATAAACGCGCATGCGGCTGGAAAGAATACGAGCCTATACGGCTACAAGTAGATGGAGTCCATGCGGCTCGGATTATGCTGAAGCCTATGCGGTTGGAAGACTCGCCGCATGAAGGTTCATGCGGTCAAGTACTGCCATGCGGCTAAGGGGGTTCATGCGGTCAGCACTGTTCTTCTTTTCCACATGTCCGAGAAGAAGAACCAAGGAGTTCAGGGTTCCGAGGCTCATAATCTCTTCATCCCAAGTCCAAATCCAGAATTCCTTAGGTCAAAATAGGGCAGAATGAGATGCTCTACAACATAGAACCGTTAAAACTCAGAAATAACAAGATTAAGTAGATTAAAACCCAAAAAATCCAAAAATAACATAAACTTAGATCTACAAGAGTCTGGCCATAGAAAGTAAAAATGCCAAGTACTAAAGTGAGTTAAAATGCTGTAAGGAAGAGAATAAAGCAATAAAATTTGAGTTCCTCCATAAAGCAAGTTGCACTTGCCTAGACCTCTCTCTCCCTCTCTGGTAGGTGAAGAAGTAATGTAGGAAAGAAAAAGAGTAATGAAGAAGAGAAGAAGGGATAATAAATGGTAGTGGTGGTGGTAGGTAGGGGGTTCACCCTTGGTTCATAATGAACCAAAGCAAACCGAGCCAAGCCGAACCAACCCAAGAATAAACCAAGCCATGAAGAAAACTAAGCAAAGAATCATGCAATACAAGATAAAATTATACACGTATTCCAAAATACATAATACGAACCACAGGCATTACAACTCTACCCACCATAAAATTATGTCCTCGAAATTTAATTAAGAGGCTTGAGAGACGAGGACAAGCTATAATAATCACAAGCAAGCTATAATTAGGCAGGCAATCACCCATTCAAGCAAGGAATCGAAGGCATGAGGCATAAGTAAGACATTATACCTCACGAGTCAAACAAGTCAGGATATCACGATCGGATATCATTCTCACGCTCCCACGTTGACTCACCCAAAGAGTGATGACCCCAAGCGACTCGGACTAACTTGATAGTCTTGTTCTTGAGTATCTTCTCTCTCCGGTCCAATATAGACACGGGCCTCTCCTCATACGAAAGATTGGTACCAACAACCAATTCCGAATGATCTAGGATGTGGCTCGGGTCCGGGATATACCATCATAATTGGGATACATGGAACACATCATGCACCTTGCTTAACGATGACGGAAGAACGAGACGATAGGACACATCTCCTACTCGCTCCAGAATGTCAAATTACCCTATATACCTAGGACTAAGCTTTTCTCGTTCGCCGAAATAAATGACGCCACGGTTAGGCGAAATCCTCAGGAATACATGATCACCGACAGAAAACTCGAGAGGGCGCCGATGAGAATCGGCCCAATGGCGCTGGCGATCTTGGACAACTCGAAGATGATCCCAGACTCTTCTGACCACTTCAAATATCTGGACAATTATTTTTGGGCCGAGTATCTGTCTCTCTCTAACATCATCCCATGCTAACGGGAATCTGTACTTTCTACCATACAGTGCCTCGAACGGTGCCATCTGGATACTGGCCTGGAAACTATTGTTGTACGAGAACTGCACCAGGTGCAGGTGAGCTTCCCACGAACCACCGAAGTCAAGTGTACAGGATTGCAAAATATCTTCAAGAGTCTGGATTGTACGCTCTGACTGACCATCTATCTGCGGATGATATGCTGAACTGAACTGGAGATGAGTTTCCAAACTCTACTGCAGGCTACGCCAAAAGTGCGACGTGAATCTTGAATCTCGATCCGAGGTGATACTGGCTGGCACTCCATGCAATCTGACAATCTGCCTAAGGTACATCTCTGCTAACTGAGCTGTCGGCTGACCAACTCTAAACGGGAGGAAGTGAGCTACCTTCGTGAGCCTGTCAACTATAACCCAAATAGCATCTCGACCAGCTGGGGATCTAGGCAATCCAGTCACAAAATCCATGGTCACATGTTCCCACTTCCATTCTGGAATCAACAAGGGCTGAAGAAGTCCAGCGGGCCCTATGTGCTATCTCCCTCTTCATGCCATTCCCCAAAGTGCTGACGGATATCGCGGTACATCTTCGTACCGCCCGGATGAATAGAATACTGAGAACTGTGAGCCTCTGCCATGATCTCCTGTCTGATATCTCCACTGGGTACACAAAGACGCTTACCATGTCGAAGTGTACCGTCTTCATGAATACACAACTCTGGTCGCCGACCTGCCTCACACTCTGTTCTGAGTCGCTGAAGCTTAGAATCTGCTGACTGCACCATCCGGATCCTCTCGACTATAATGGACTGAACTTGCATGGTGGCCATCAATGCTACACTGGAAGGAGAACAACTTCAATACCCATCTTCTGAAGATCTGCTAACAGCTCTGGTTACGCTGTTAGGAAATAAACTCCGGCTCTCCTGCTCAATACATCTGCAACAACGTTGGCCTTCCCAGAATGATACTGCAGGTTGACATCATAATCCATAAGTAGCTCTAGCCACCTTCTCTGACGCATATTAAGGTCCTTCTGGGTGAAAATATACTTTAGGCTCTTATGGTCGGTGAAAATCTCTACCCTACCTCCGTACAAGTAGTGCCTCCACAACTTAAGTGCAAACACTACTGCTGCCAGCTCCAAGTCATGGGTTGGGTAATTCCTCTCATGATCACGAAGTTGTCGTGAAGCATAAGCTATTACCTTCCCATGCTGCATCAGAACACATCCTAAACCTTTGCCCGAAGCATCACAATACACGAAGAATCCTTCGGTTTTATCTGGAAGCACGAGAATGGGAAGCCGTCATCAAGCCTCGCTTCAACTTCTCAAAAGAATCCTGGTACTCTGATGTCCAAGCAAACTGCACCTTCTTACGGGTCAACTGGGTCAATGGCACTGAAATCCGAGCAAAGTCTGAAATAAACCGCCGGTAGTAGCCGACCAATCCGAGAAAACTACGAACCTCTGTAACTGTGCTGGGCACCGGCCATGAGTCAATGGCCACGATCTTCTGGGGTTCCACTTCTACTCCTCTTCTGGTGATGATGTGACCCAAGTACGAAATACGATCGAGCTAGAACTCGCATTTACTGAACTTGGCATACAAATGGTGCTCCATGAGAGTCTGAAGAACCATACGGAGATGCTGCTCATGCTCTTTCTCACTCTTGCTGTAGACCAGGATGTCATCCAAGAACACAATCACGAACTGATCCAAGTAAGGCATGAAGAGGCGATTCATGAGATCCATGAATACCGCCGGCGTATTGGTTGCTCCAAAGGGCATAACAAGGAACTTTCAATGCCCATACCTCGATCTAAAAGCTGTCTTCGGGATGTCCTTCTCTCTGACTATGATCTGGTGGTATCCTGAGCGCAAGTCGATCTTCGAGAATACTGCTGCCCCTTTAAGCTGATCAAACAAGTCATCTATCCTCGGAAGAGGGTATCTATTCTTGATTGTCACTGAGTTCAAGGTACGATATTCAACACATAACCTGGACGTACCATCCTTCCTTGTTACAAGAAGCATCAGGACTCCCCAAGGCGATCCACTAGCACGAATGAATCCCTTGGTTCGAAGTTCTTCAATCATCTGGTACAATATTTCCAACTCTGAAAGTGCCATCCTGTAGACTCTCTCTGACACTGGGTTATCCCGGGAATCAAGTCTATGGTGAACTCGATCTCCCGCTCTGGCGGCTTACCTGGAAGCTCTTCTGGGAAAATATCTGGAAACTCTTCGACTATCCGGGACAACTGCACTGCTGCTACCGCCATCCGCAACACTGGAGGAGAAGGCTCGACTGCGCCTCGGGAAAAGAAAACTCTGGCTCGCCTGGAATGCTAAAAATAACTCTACCAACATGGCAGTCTATTCCAGCATACTGGTTCCTCAACCAATCCATTCCTAGGACCACATCATAATCGGCTATTGGGAACTCTATCAACCTAGTGGAAAATTCTCAACCGCTAACTACGATCTGACACGAGGAAACACCTTATCGACTCCCACAAGTCTGTTACCAGTAAGTATATGAGCCTTACTGATAATGACTCGGGCTCAATCCTATCCGTATTACAAATCGTGCAGACATAAAAGATGCGACGCACCAGAATCAAATAAAGATGAAGCTGGAAAGGAGTTAACGAGAATAGTACCTGCCACTACGTCTTCTGGTACCAATCATTCCTCTGCGGTCATCACCATAGCCAGACCATGCCCTCGGGGTCTGGTCCCCTCTGCTGAAATCCTCGCTGCCTATTCTGACTCAAGGCTTGGGCATTAGTATACTGCTGGGGGTTCTGCTTCTGGAATACCTGGGACTGAGGCGGCAAGGGCCTTGGCAATGGATACTACTGCTGCTGGACCGGAGCTGGTCCTCTCACTGAAGAGCTAGAAAGGTTGGACGATGATGAACCACCCCTATTCGGGCAGGATCCAACCTTATGGTCTGCTGCTCCACAAGCCAGACACAATCCCTGTGCCCTGCGGCACTCTGCCACTATGGCCTGGCTTTCCACAATGAGAACATCCCACTACGGAGGAATGCTTTTGCTTCTGCTGCTGCTGCTGAGGGTACGTCGGGGCCGAATGCTGAACCGACGTCACGGAGGCCACCCGCCTCGGAGCTCCAATAGTCAAAGCCCTGGCTGCCGGGGCTGGGGCTGAAGACTGATTCATCTGGCCGTGGGATCTCTTCCGACCTCCGGCCCTATCCACAATCCTCTGGAAGGTATACTCATGCCTCCTAGCTGCTCTCAAGACTGCATCAAAAGTCTGATGCTCAAACTGGTCAACTGCCAATAGAATCTTCAGGTGAAGCCCCTGCTGGAATTGCTGGGCTTTATCATACTCGGTTGCCACCAAGGTGGGAGCAAACCGACTATGTCTGGAAAACTCGGCCGCATATCCGTCGACCGTCCTACCCATCTGCTTCAGATTGGTAAACCTCGTCTGTAGATCATACCGGACTACAGCATCAAAATACTTGGTCTAGAATCTCTCTTTGAACACAGCCCAAGTAATAGGTACTGCTAATCCAACGGCCTGCACCGCCCACCAGCTGCGGGTAAGATCTAGCAATTGCAGGCGCACCACGGCTACCTTCTTATTTTTTGGGGTCCTGGCTGCTTCTAGAATCACCTCTGTGTCCTGAAGCCAAGCATCTGCAGTGATAGCATCTTCACTACCGTCGAAGAAGGGAGGGTTCAAGTGCTTGAAGCTGTTGGCCGCGCTGTTACCCAGACGACCTCCTCTGGTTAGAGCATCCGTTACTGCCTGGTTCAAGGCATCTCTACGACGATCTTGGGAAGCTATCAAGGTCCTGACTTATCCTACCAAAGTGCCATCATCAGGTTCGGCAGGCTGAACTGGCTGGACTGGTGGCTCTCCGCCAGAAGGAACGACTCTGGAGGCTACTACGGAATGTTGGGCTTGATCTCCGGGTTGCTGCTGATCCGCGAAAAGTGCTCCGACCTGCTAACCGACAGGTCCAGGAACGATGCCGCTGAAAAAAATGACATGGGGAACAATAAGGAAGGACCAAGACAGATCAACGATACAAGCATATGATCAGGAGAAGAATCCAGGGATTCAGAAGATACGAGCAGAGATCAAGGGCGAATACTGATTGAGACATCCATTCGATAAACCCTCACATATCTTGATTTATAAGACCTGTATGGGCCACCACTTAAACCATGTCACGTCCCAGAACTAGAATACTGGAGAGCGGGGGCAGACATAGCCAGCTACCTATATGCAATCGAGCTAAACAGGTGCCCGTCGGCTAAATACCTCAAAAGAATATTTTTACAATAAGTGGAAGATCAAAAATAAACCCACTCGTTGCCCTGGATACGTCTAGTCGCCACCATCGGGCTGGAAAGTCGGTAGATCCTCTGGAGCTGTTCCAAAATATGGCCATACAAAACCAGCTGGGTCAGACCCCAGAAAGAGCAAGTACCACAAAGAAAGCTTCACTTAGGAACTAAAACCAGCAATTAGCACAAAAGATAATAATATAGTAAAACTAGAGATAATATAACATTACGAGGATATACGGTAAGATAACCATGGGACCATTCAGATAACAAAGTTACAATCCTTAAACCAAACAAGGACCGGGATTGTAACCCTTCGTCTGAACCGAACTTGGTTTCTCCCTATTTATCGGCAAGATAATATAAGAAGTCAGAGCATGCAATAATCTATACAGGATCAAGACAAGACTAGACTGATAATTCCTCATTCAATCAATCACGGCCAAGCAATGAGTATGGCTTGATACTTTAACTAATTAGGGTTATCACAGGCCTAGTTACTAGCAAGATACAGTGAGATTCTTCCACAGCCACAAGCCCTGTAGACCATCCAGGTTATCCACGTCGAAATATTAGAGGTTGAATTCAGGTGGGTACACCGTCCAGGAAATGCATGTACCCTTAGATAGCTTGAAGGGTGCAACACATGACAGTGTGCTGGAAATGTGTCCTACTCGACGGCAGGCTACAGATCCCCGGCGCGACCAGGTAACGGGATTGCATGTAGCTGGGAGATCTCTTTATGACTAATGCATTAATCTAGTTATTAGCCTTAGTCCATTTCAGTAGGTACTCCTGACCGTGGTACTCAGGAGTTCCATCCTAGACATGATGCAATACAGGACTGGATTATTTGTTCAAGCACAATCGTCCACAGTATCCAGATCATTTATACAGGTCAAGTCATGTCAGGTAGCCGTCACAACAGCTTATCAAGATATATTATGCTAGGTTATCAGGTCAAGAGTACTTGTCAGGATTGCACCACGACGGGCCACTATCCGGTCATGTCATATTTACTTTTCAAGAGTGCACCACTACGGGTCACGGTCGTATCCAGGGTACATGTGTAGGGCATCATAGTACAAGCATTCAATCAGGAGACCCAAGTTGATTTGGGGTTACAAGATATGAGTTAACAGTAACAATCAAGTAATAATAATAACTAATTATTAAAGCAAGGAACAGGGAGGGGCCATGCGGCTCTGGGTCCAAAGCCCATGCGGTTCAGGGAGAAGGAGGCATATGCGGCTAACGGGAAGAGTGGAGTATATACAGCTGAAGGGGGAAGGGTTCCTGCGGCTGAGAGCAAGTGGGTTGCATGCGGCTCAAGAAGTTGAGCCTCATGCGGCAAGTGGGAAGCAGGTCTATGCGGCTAGCGGGAATGGAGGGGCGAATGCGACTGAGTCAGAGCATTACATGCGGCTGGAAAGGTGGATTCTCATGCGGCTGGGAATGGACTGAGTCCCATGCGGCTAGGGAAGAAGCCATAAGCGACTGGGAGGAAGCGGGACCACCTGCGGCTGAAATGACCATGATCATATGCCTCTGTGCCATGCCTAAGTCTTACGCGGCTGCGCCATTGGGTATACGCGGCAGGAGAAAATGAACGCGCAT
>JANAVB010004038.1:0-50675 GCA_029216955.1 Iris pallida
ACTATGAAGTATGAACTGAATGTGTTTGTTTTTCTTACCTCAACATCTACTCCAAGATCGACTTCCCAGATCAGAAATCAGAAGTGTAAGATCCTTAATTCTAACAACTGGAATTGGGAACTACGAACTTGCAATCTGTTTTTGCAATATTGATAAATTCAGTTTCGTCATGATCATCCAGTTCTTCTCCTATCACAATGGGGTTGGTTATTTAGCACGAGAAAACCACAAAAGAATGCAGAGTTTCTATTCCCATTTGTCAACTTGACATTGACCCTCACCCTCTGCCTGCTGCCCAGTTTGTAGCGAAAGTAGCTTTGTGCAATATAGAGACTAAGCCTAAATCCTAAAAGCTGTGTATGCTTGTAGATGTACTCAACCTTTTAGGTCATACAGTTTAAGCTCATGCAATCAAGGAGCACCATCCAATTTCCTACGGACTAGGAAAGCTTCTAGACAAGAGGTAAGGTGATGCAATTTGCCATAACAAATTTCATTTTGAAGGAGATACAATCATGCTATATGCATTTATCTCAACTACACATCAACCTAAAGTAAAAATGTTCCAAATTGATTGATCCAATCTACATAGAATTTTAGCTAATATACATCTGAAACAAAATATGTGATTTGGCATGTTACTAAGATCAGTTGATAGAACGATTGAGTTGACAACCTTGCTCAACATTGCAATAATATAAGATAATGCAGTTCATTGACCTAGATCCTTACAGTAAGCTTTCTCTACACAAATGACCTACATAATGTGTAGACAACATCTCTTCGGCGAACTCTTTTAGACTATGGCATGGCCAATACACGGACATGGCGACACATTTAAAAAAATACTAGGATACAACACGTTAAGGATACACTATATATTAAGCATAAATATTGGATAATTGAGTATCTCCGACTTTGAGAACTAGGTAGTTTATTTTTATGAAATTAAAATGCCACAAAAATGGTTTAAGTTTTACCTTTTATATTTGATTTATATCCTTATTTGAAACAAGAACACTATAAAAAGTGTCTAACACATGTCATTATTTGGTGAGTGTCTGTGCCTGATTTCAAAGTGAAAATATGAGAACACATAATGACACGTGTCCTTATTTGGAGAGTGTCCGTGCCCAATTTCAAATGAACATAGGACACGAAAAATTGAGTGTCCGGGACGTGGCCAAAGAGTGTCGGTGTCCGATACATGTCCTACACTGAACATGTTACTAAGATGAGAGTGTCCGTGCTACATAGCTTTTATGAAGTGCATTATTGCAACAAAGTGGGTTAACATTCTCTAATGAGGAATGACCGTATAACAGAAAACTTCTTTGTGACTGACATCTCCTAATAATTATGAAATACCATTTTTTTCATGTAAAATGTGAATTTTTGCTATTACTTTCTTATATTGAAGATGAATCCTCCAATTCCATATTAATTTCTTACATTGTTCTATAATAGTGGGCTTTGGCATCTAACTTCTTATAAAATATCTTTTCTATCAGTCTTTTTAGACCAGAATTCCGCTAGTTATGACTGTAGATGCCTAATATTGTTTGTTTGTTTGTTTCTTTTTCTCTCAGGAATTGCAGCCTAGGAAGGCTTTTTCTTCGGATATCTTATATAGGTGCAGATTTCCCGTGAAACAGGTGCACGACTGTGAATTTATATATTTCGTGAATATATATGTGGGGTTAGTGAATAATCTAGAGCTAACCAGAGAGTTGATTCCATAAAATTCAAATTCAGAGGGTATTCAAATATATAGGATTTTCTGTAAGGTTTGAGGTTTTAAGTTTAATTTCTTCTATGTCGAGCTTAGGTTTTGTTTTTTGAGTGTGATTGAGATGTAAAATCAGATTGCGGGACTATATTCAGAAGAGTGTTCAGAATTGTGCCGGCTACGAGCCAAAATAGACTTCTCTACTATATATTTTTTTAAATTTCCTTCTATTTCAAGGAAAAAAAAACTGCTGTAATATCTGGCGCCTTGTCAGGTTCTTGCCAGATATGGGTTTGTTTTAGTGTTTTACCTCAGATGTATCGCGGATGCTGATATATAATTGTGAAATTGTTGGGGGATGCCATCTGGTCCCTAAGAATAAGGGGCTTCTAAAAATATTATGATTTTATGTTACTTGGAAACTTCTTTATAGAAACTTTGGTGTTCTCTATTGCAGAATCTTTTGATGAGTACTTGTTCCTTCCTATTAGCTGTATGAAACATGGCATGGTGTTGGTTTGCAACCTTTAATTTTCTTATATGAGAATTTGCTTTTGGGATCATAAAAGATTTGTCGTGCTGGTTGTGCACTTCTACTTAACTGGACATGTGCCTTACTTTCTCTCAATATCTTCATATTCTTTAAGGCAGTTAAAGCGAGCACCTTAGAGCATCTCCAACCCTATTGTGACTTTGGAAAAAAAGTTAATGCCACATAGGAATGACAAAATTTTATTCAAAAGTTCTTCTCCAATGCAATTGTCAAGTCAATTATGAAGCTTATGTGGCAAAAATTAAAGAAGACATTGTGAAGTTGATTGTCTTGTTCTAGACAATGCACCTGACAATGTCTTCTCTTCCATGTCATCAATTATGAATAAAAAATATTAGAAAAAAGAAAGAAGATGAGTAGTTGTCTTAAAAGTTGCCTTGGAAGTTGGAAAAAATACTTTTTATTGTCTTCTCAATACTTTTGCATTGGAGAGAATTTTTCTATCTCATTGTCTTTTGAGATATAATTTTGCCACATAAACAAGACATTGTCTTGTGGTTCATGCCACATAGGTGCCACCTAAGACTCACAACACTTAACAAGACAATAGGGTTGGAGATGCTCTTACTAGTCATTTACATGTTTTTTTTTGAGATGTCGGACGATACGCACGAGACTTTGTGCACGCTGTATTGCATGTCTGTTGGGCCCACTGTTCCCAACTTCCACCAAATAAATGGAAGAAATAATATGTTATCGTGGCTCGATCCACTGATCTTTTGTCACCCAACCGAGGTCTTATACCTCTCCTCGGTAACCACCATAGCTACTCGAGTTCGGTACTAGTTTTTTTTTTTTTAAGTCTAGATAATAACAATAAAATAATTCAGAAACATCCAAGTCTAGAAAATAACAAGAAACATCCAGAGTTGTACAAAACATCCAAGTCTAATCCAGAAATAAGTCTACCGGAGACAAATTCGGTCAAAAGTCATATCATATATATAACTCTACCCTCTACGCTGGGGCAGATACCAATCCTTCAGCTACTGCGCATAAGAAGGGTCCAGGTGATCAGGATCAGCTATAGGAGCGCTTTAGGAATCATTTTCTCCTTAATAGTAGGCGATAGCACTTCTTTCTTAACCTTGACCTCTGCTTTAGGTATCACCTCCTCAGCAGCAGGAGGTAGCACTTCCTCCTCAGCAGCAGGAGGTAGCACTTCCTCCTCAGCAGCAGGAGGTACCACTTCCTCCTCAGCAGGCATCTGTGTCTCTCTCAAACGACGTGTTCGGGTCATGAGTGCCACCTGATCAAACCGAGAAGGTGACAGCCACGCTCCGGCCGCCGCTGCCGGCGGAGACGACAAGGAAGTTGGGGTGACTGAGTTGGGACTTGGGTCCGCCCTCTTTTTGTTTCTTTGGCTGTGGAGTCATTTACATGTTGATATGTATTCTCAATTAATTATGTTTGGTGCTTTGTTCTTCATCCTTAATTGATACTTAGGTCACAACATCTTCAGTGTGGTGGGTGTCATCTGGCTTGTCGACCGCCATTTTCTCTTCTTTTTTTTAAAGCCCAGGCAATTGTTAGACAACAGCACTGTCCTCTCTCTGTCTTTTCCTAATTTGGTTTCAAATTCATAGGTTGCCAGAATAATGAAGCCTGACCATTCGCTTAATGTATCCTGCTTTAGGCTAGACAGGTTGGGGAGTATATGTGTTAGCCATGCCAAACTAAACGTGGATTTGGTAACGAAAAAGCTTGTCAAAAGTTGCTATCATAAGTTGTAAAATTTGTTATCGAACAGGCGCGCGCATGGGCCCCCAAGCCGATAGTGGCTTTGGCAGCGCTCCACGGACGAGACTTTTGATCCGCGTCTATATATATATATATGTGTGTGTGTGTGTGTAAAGCTTATGAAAAATGTCTAATAAAGTCGTGAAAAATGTCTAATAAAGTCGTGATTTTTACTGCTAAAACTATTGAAAGTGACCAAAATTTAAGTATACTATTAAACAAAAAGAAAAATATGTTAGTTGTCTAAAAGACTAGGGAGTTCTTTAGAAAGAAAATGAAGAGAAAGAAAGAAACTATGTTTGTATTCTGTACGTGAGAAGGAACCTTTCAATGGATTTTTCTCTATGTATGTATACAATAGCCAAAAGGTTTACAATGGACAACCATGTGATCTCTATGTTTGTATTCTGTACGTGAGAAGGAACCCTTCAATGGATTTTTCTATGTATTTATACAATAGCTACAATGGACAACCATGTGATCTTAACTGATCTCTAAGAGATAGAAATATCTCTAAATATCTCTATTTAGTTGGCACAATCATATCTTGTTAGATATAGCTAACTACAACACTCTCCCTTAAATGTGCAACTAATAAATAATCTGTATCAACATTAAGGAATGATCAACATTGATATTCAGGGATGATTGTCATCAGTCTTCAGGGATGATCAACATCAGCCTTCATGTAGCAGGCTGACGTGATTTTGTGGGATATACACATGTAGATAGACTTCACCAAAACCTTGATTCAAAAAATCTAGTAAAAAATTTCGTAATATAAGAAAAAAAAGTGAGTTGATGTCGATACGTTTTCAGAACGTGAAATATTTAGGGGTATGACCAACTCAATGTGGGTGCCTCATTAATATCTTCTTAGGATGCAAAACATTCAGTGAAAAAAATGTCCCTATGTTAGGAATAAGAGTACATTAAGATCAAGTTAGTATACTTGTGGAAACTTCTCATGATTTCGAGATTATCCCAAACTACAAACATTGTAATGTAGAGAGCATCCACAAACCTATGTCATGGATGATATTCTGGAAAGTGGACTTCGTTAGTGACTTGGTGAACATATCGACCAAGTTGTCCTCGGATCGAATCTACTTAATATCAATCTTTTGTTGATGTTATTGTTGATGCTAGAAAGAAAAAAAAACTTGTGCGATGTGCTTGGTTCTGTCTCCTTTGATATAATCCTTTTTCATCTTGTCAATGCATGCAACGTTGTCTTCATGTATTATTGTTGGGACATCATTTGTGGAAGATAATACGCTCGTAGTCCCAATATGCTCAATGACGTCACACAACCCTATGCACTTTCGGGTGGCATCATGAAGGGGGATATGCTCGACATGAATTGAAGAAGTGGTAACCATAGTTTGCTTTGTAGACTTACAAAATATCATTGTATCTAAAATGATAAAGACATAACCACTTTGGGATCTTGTCTTGTGCATGTTAGATAAATAACCAGCATACATAGCCGACAAGGCATGCATTTTGAGGATCAAGGAGGTTTGATCTATTCTGTGTTGCATAGGAATAAAATAAACCCATGTTTGTAATACCGTTAAAGGTAACTAAAGATGGCTTTAATGCCATTCTATTGACGACATGTTGGTGCGGTGCTAAATCAAGCCAAGACATTCATAAAATTAAGATGTCATGCAGTCTATTGCATTGAGCTAAGGACAATAATGTACCTATTGCCTTAGATATAAAACTTCAGGTTCCAGTAACTTTTTATCGTCTTCTTTAGGATGGAATGAGTCTCGTTTACCATCTAGAGATCAGACGATTATGTGTGTACTCAAGGAGTTTACTTTGTCCATAGTAAACCTATGTAATACGTTATGAATGTAAATTCGATCGGTGAACCAAAACACCATCATACAATACTCAAGCTGTAAGACTAAACAAAATTGAGTTTTTTTCCAGATCTTTCATCTCAAATTTCGACATCAGGTGTGAGTCAGTTATTTCAAGCTCTTCAGGAGTTTTGTTGAGATTCATATCATTGACAAAGGCTCCTACAATCATAAATTAGGAATATGTTTTTTTTGAACGAGTTATTTATTATCGACAGAAACACGCAAGGGTTTATTTTATTATTTGCGCATCCCTAACTGACTAATCGAATACTCACTTAGGTGTATATATACCAAATCTGTCCGGATTGTTTTAATTCGTAAGGTGAAAACTTCAACCTAATTGAGAGTGTGTTCCGAGGTCGGTCATACGAAGTCCTTCGAGGACCTTTATATATATTATATATATATATATATATATATATATATATATATATATATATATATATTGTGAAAATGAGAGAGAAAGAGAATAAATTGGTAGCCAGAAGGAATGTGTACGTAGCTTTCTCATTGATAACATATATAGAGAAAATGGGATAGAAGTTGTTGTGGATATGGATAAGGGCATCCACATTTGGGTTTATCCAAATCACAACACTCCCCCTGGATGCCCACTTTAATTATCGTCTCATTAAAAACTTTTCAAGGAAAAACCCGTTGGGAAAAATCCATAGAAAAGAAAAGAGTACAATAATATTCTTCAGGAATATGAGTCTTCAGGAATCTAAGTGGGTGCGACTTACACTGCCTCGTTAAAAACCTTTCGAAGGGAAAACCCAGTAGAAAAAACCTCAACGAAGGAAAAGAGTACAATGCGCAAAGACATGCTTCAAGATGTCTCCATTAGCATCTTCAGGATGCTCCCCCTAAAAAATATTACATTATTGTTCTTACATCAATTCAAAATGAAAAATCAATCCCCAATACAATTTAAATATTACATCTTACCCCAACACTGTATTTTGTCTATACATTTATACTCATATCCTTATGAAGAGGTTGCAGGCTTTATTTGTGATTCCTGAAAGCTCGTAGCTCCCCTGATGTGTTGAACTGTTGAAAATATAGCCATGCACATTCTCTGTTCGCTTTGATAAAATTACCGCGATGATTTGATTTATTCTCTCGAAAATACCTGCAACATTATTTTTGAAACATACCTTGCATGTGGTATCTTCTTAATGAGTACCAGATAAATATCATTCATATGTATATCTCATTAGATAAAAAAACATTAATCAAGAATAATTAATATGAATTATGTCATTCCAGTATATGTATGTATATATGCATATCAGCAGATTCACATAAAGTATTTTGCAGAGTGAATGACAATAAAGAAATTGTATTTTAAATAGGGTGCTCCAGGACCCAGAACATGTTCTTTTGGTCGTAATGGATCTTATTGACCCGACCATTATAGGGATATTATTTATGTTAAATCTCTACAGGAGATTATAGTGTATCTCTTCCAGAGATTCATCTTTACATGAGATTATATGAGATCTCTTCAGGATATTTATTTCTATTTTATCTCTTCTGGAGATTCCTCTCTTCAGGAGATTTTCGATCTCTACGGGAGATTTTCGATCTCTACGGGAGATTCCAATCTCTACTGGAGATTCCAATATCTACTGGAGATTCCAATCTCTTCGGAGATTCCAATCTCTTCGGGAGATATTTCAAATCTCTTCAGGAGATATTGTAATATTTTATATCTCTTCAGAAGATTTTCTCCTCAGGAGGAACTCTTCAAGAGGCACTTTTAATCTCTTCATGAGATCTTCTCTTCAGGAGGTGACCATTTTGATGAATCCGTTGAGGGATTTCTCCATAAATCCAATGAGCCTATCACATTCTTCTGGATGGTTTAATCCATATGTACATCCTTCAGGGATAGCATGATAATATCAAATCCTTCAAGGATTTACTTAAATTTTTTAAATCCATGACCTTTGATAATATATCTTATCGTCTAGGTTATCATGATCGAAGAATATTTATTCATATTCTATTCATGATCATTTCATGAATCCTTGAGCTTTTATATATTTGGATCTCTATTTGTTACAGATATCCATTCAAAACCTACCGGGTTTATTCTCTTTGGATTTTGTATTGTAGGACTAAACACTCCATATCTTGCGAGAGATATCGCATCTATTTATTAGATTATTTGTGGTTTTAGTGTTTATCCTTTAATTTTTATTGTCCTTTTATTCTCATTCGATAATGTCATCTATGACAAATTTTTTTGATTCCAAATTTCTCTTAACTATGTATAAAACATAGATTTTATGGGTACCGGTACCTCTTTCTCAGTCTCTTCTGAAATCTGAGGTATATCCTCTACCGGAGGGATATACTGAGAGAAATTAGATCTTTTGTTCATGACATCTTCCGGATCGTCATGAACTTTCTCTTCAGGAGATGCTACTTCAGGAGCGGCTTCTTCAAGAGTATTAGGGTGTGTTACATTATTCGGTCTCTTCTTCTGGAGAGATGAATATTTAGAACATTTAGGTCTCACACGTTCTTACAAATGAACTTATTCATTTGCTGCCTTTATTTGGTTCTCTTTGGTGCTTCTATTAGAAAATAAATTTATAGACGGTATACCTATTTATGCAGCATAATTAAAAACGTATAGCAAGCAAAGGGTAATTTCTCTAATTTAGCCCAGATTAGAAAAAAATAGAAATATGTCATGGCATGTTCTTCTGGAATGGTGCTTTTGAATGTTCTTCAAGAACGATGATACAAGACATTTTTTCTAGAACGATGCTTTAAGACGTTCTTCTAGAATGATGCTTTAAGACGTTCTTCTAGAACGATAATTCACGACATTCTTCTAGAACGATAATTCATCTCTTCATATCTCCCCCTAACGGCGGAAATTCTGTCTTATTAACATGATATATCAGAAACATAATAATTTACAAAACATAGATGCCAATATTACAGTTTCAAATAATCCTAACATAAAACATTAATGCAGTTCAAAACTCTGTTACTAGTTATTCAGATACAATCTTCAGGATTGATGGTTTAAAAACAAATTTATCTTTGAGATCAAGGATGTATGCTGCAATTTGGTAAGAGATTATCACATAAATTATTATTAATAATTCTTATGATATTTGTTTTTGGGTGTCTTGTCGATCATGTCACAATTTAGAAGTTACAGGATCATTCGGCTTCTGGCTCAATGTAGTATGTGACTTGACAAAGTGAATAGCTGGATAATTTTTTTAGGACGAACTTCTGGTTCTCTAGACTAGTGGTTACACAAAAACTATTTCACTTGCTCAGCGTTTTAATACGAGACCCATTTTTACTCCCAAAAGAATCTTTTGGAATTATGAGAGTATAAAACAATTTGTATAAGTGGGTGGGTCTATTGGGTAAAATCAAACGGGCTTTGTCGGAGCCTTCAATAATATGACCATGTCCAGCTATATGAATACTATTTTCACTAGTATTCTTGTTGTAATTTTTTTTCTTTCTTAAAGATGGTGTTGGTACGTAGCACTATCAGTCATGAATAAGATGTCTCTTTTCCATGGATTATAGTTCTAGATATGACAATATCTTATCAATAGTTGCAATCACAGATATTATTAATCAATAATAATAGTTTTAAACATAGAACTTCGGGTCTATGATAGTTGGTAGGACAATACTACATCCGTAGTATCCCTACAGATAGGATAATCTTATGTCACCAACTTTTAAAAATTCTAATTTATATGAGGCTGCAATTTTAAAATATATGCACATATAAAATACCAACATTCAGGTTGGTATTTTCACTTTAGCATTTAGAGGGCTAGCAACCCGCTACGACATGCAAAAATTTAGTTCGCAGACGACTGATTTTCTCTAAGCATGCAGCGCATCACCTGTCATGCATGCACTTCATTTGGAGTGGTACTAAGCTCAAGTAATTTGTATCAATTTACAAATAGAACCACAAAAATGAAGTAATTTCTATCAGTTTGCTAATAACATATGTCATGCATTACAGTATCTTATCACGTGCAAATATTTTTCATATTTCATAAAGTACCAAAGTTTGACACCCAGTCTAAAAACAAAGCGAGCCTTCTTATTAGTACGACTAGAGTCATTGCTAGTAGGAAAATATTTTTTTAATTTCTATATAGTCATTCTTGCTGAAGTTTTTTGACCATGTCCATGCATGTGCTCCTTTATCATAACTTGCAAGGAGATTTCAATCAATCGTTAAGAAGACAATATAATACGTACAAAAAATAACTTACAACTATCAGCGGCTTTAACAAATAGAATGCATATGAAATGTCCTTTTATATATGCACACCATGTGGGATCTAGATTTGTTTGTTTGGACTAGGCCAAAGCCCAATAATTGCTAGCCAGAAATCTCTTTATAAACAAATGTATACGTGGCGATTGACTAACCCATAATTTTATTCATCTTTCGAATTTAAAGGTCCAGTGTAGTACTCATGTCCATGCAATAGGATTTGAATACCACATAAATGTTTAAACATGTGTCTATATTTGATAAGCATATGCAAATTCATATTGAATACACTACAACAGAAATACCATTTAATGACGGCTAAAAACCGTCATTAATGACATACCATGACGGTTTTTTTTCTTCATCCAAGCGTTATGAAATCGGGTGTTATGAATGTTTTTCAAAGCGTTATAGATAAATTGACCGAAAACGTCATTAATAGTATGAATTTCTACTACGTTCTATTTTCAAACCGTTATAGATAGTTATGTAAAAACATTATGAATAATTTAGTATGGTTGGGGTCAGGACATTTTGAAAGCGTTATGATTGTTCATTTGTATAACATTTATAACGCTCTATACTGCATGTTATACATTCCAAACCCTGCTCATTTCAATTCCAAACCCTGCTCATTTCAATTCGAAAACCACTTAATTTGAACCATATTCACAACAAAATATTGAAATGTAACATTAATCTGCATTTCATTGTTTCAAAATAGAACCACATTCCATTGTCTCAAAATAGGGTACATTCCATTGTCTTAAAATAGAGTACACTTTAGCTATCATTCCACATTTCTCAGGCCATATATATACATCTTCATAAAATCTATAGATCAGTATCCATTATAGCTAGTACACTTTACATCAAAACTATCCACACATCCCACACCATAACATACAATTTCACATAAAGACCTGTGTCCACAGCACATGTACCCTGCAAAAGATAAAACAAGGATTAATAAATGTGATATAATGATATAAGTCATGATTAAAAACACACATATATAAGATCACAATTCAACATATGTTGTGGGAAACTGTTGTGTGGAGTTTCTGTCAGATTCATCTTGTGTAATATAATGTAAGTACTATCAAAAAGATGTTGGCTTATAAGGCCTGAGGCTATTGCTTGCAGGTAGGGCAAGTGGCAGTAGGCTACATTAGCAGCAGGGCACTCATCCCCCCCCCTTTCCAGCTTGACCTGCTGTAGGGCAAGTGGCAGCAGGCCAAAGCAGTAGGCTACATTTCCAGTTCAAAAATGTTTTATATAAGAAATTCCAGGTAGGCTACATTTCCAACTGAACTGAGAATCAAGGAATCCAAGCTCACAGATAAAACTGAAGGTGAAACAACCAAAATGTTAACATGGATATCCTGAGAACAAGTCTCAGGTATACCAGACAGAGAATTATTCATATGCAACCATACATCAAAAACCCAAACCAAATCAATATGAGAATGTACAAGTGAAACCAAACCCAAATCAATATAGGTGAACTTAATACAAAACCAATAATCCTGAGATACAAGTAAAACCAATTGTTCAAGGTTCACAATATAAAACTGAACTTATGCTCAGTTTAAAACCTGAGAACATGGATATCCTGAGAACAAGTCTCAGGTATACCAGACAGAATTATTCATATGCAACCATACATCAAAAACCCAAACCAAATCAATATGAGAATGTACAAGTGAAACCAAACCCAAATCAATATAGGTGAACTTAATACAAAACCAATAATCCTGAGATACAAGTAAAACCAATTGTTCAAGGTTCACAATATAAAACTGAACTTATGCTCAGTTTAAAACCTGAGTTCAACTTGAAATCCAATTTCAAAACTCCCAAAATGGAGAACCAATTTAACATAATAAAAGCTGAGAATTACTCTCATGTATGAAATATAAAACCCATATCTGAACATCAAACTGATACTTGAAGTATCAACCGATATTTGAAGTATCAACTCACTGCATCAGAGAAACAAATTCGACAGCCAATAATATCCAAACCAACTTGAACCACTTGATCATACAAGAGATGCATAAACAGCACATGAAACATTTCCAGTTCCTTTATATAAGAAATTCCCAAATGATGTTTCAAAATCCACAACAAATCCACAAACTCCATAACCACAAATTGATGTTCGACAAACAGAACAGAGGGTAGGACTATCAGTCATAGTTTAGTGAGTGTCTTGAGTGTATTGTGTCCATGTGACAGTAGGGTGTCTCGTATCAGTAATAGAAATGAGTGAAATGAGTACCTTGACCCTCATGTATCATCCATATGATTGGCAACGAATTCGATGAATTCGCATCGGACATCATCTATTTCTTCCTGCGTGTATGTTGATTTTCCAGCCAATGTTTTTAGCTAAAAAGTCAAAAAATAGTTACATTAGTTTGTATAATTTCAGAAAAGTAATTAAGAATTTAATTAATGAACAACTTACCTTTGACTCAATAGTAGGAGAGGGGTCTTCCATGAGATCTCGCATTATTTCATAACAAATATCCGCATATATTTCATAACAAAAGATCCATCCCACTCTCGATGCATGAGCAACGTGCACACTGTAAAAATAAATTGTATTGCCTGGAGTATTTTAATCTAAAAAGAACAGGACTTGATTTAAAGACAATATGACATGGCACATACACAGACACGGTACCGATTTCTGCGTGACCTGGAGTAATTTCGAGTGTAAAAATGCTGTGTTCAACATGTGTCATACACGACGTTACCGGGACATTGATCTCTTTCTTGTCCATGATTTCTAGAAAATAGGGCAATTGAAAAGAACATGTCTCCATGAACCAAAACAAACCTTGCTACTCGAACGTGTCTCCATGAAGTTGAACTTGTAAGCAAAGGAATTAACACCCTTCCACACTGCAAGAACCAACAAAGAAAGAAACAAGAAGATGAACCAATGCGCGGACGAAGAAAATGCATCACAAATTAGTAAAAAAGAAAATTCTTTCAAAGATTTCCAAACATGCATTCAAAGATATTTCAGCCATCTTTCGAAAACTAGGAAATAGAAACTAGGTCAAAATTAGGGCATTTTACTAAAATCAAGTCGAGGCATTAGGACATTTACTAAAATCAAATCGAGGTAGAAATTAGGGCACAAAATAAGAAAAAAAATTAGGACAAACCTTGGAGAGTTGATCGGGGCTGAGGGGAGTTGGGGCGCGGCGAGAGGGGAGCGGGCTGAGGGGAGTTGATCGGGAGCGCCGGAGCGGGCTGAGAGTAGTTGATCGGGAGCGCCGGAGCGCCAGAGAGGGCGGAAGGGAGTTGGGGAGCGGCGGGAGAGAGAGAAGGAGAAAGAGAGTAAGTGCGGGAGAAGGGGGCTTTTCGACTTAAGTGCGGGAGTAAGTGCGGGAGAGTCGAAATTTCGACTTAAATTTGTGGTTTTTCCATAACGCTCGTACCACTTAGAGACATTCAATAACGCTTTTATATATAACCGTCATAGATTACAGTCTGGCTGAAATTTAATGACGCTTCTTTATCAGCCGTCATTAAAACGCCATATCAAGCGTCATTAAAGGGTATTTTTGTTGTAGTGATACAAATTGGGCTTGGAAAGCAAAAATAACGCTAAGTGAAACTTTAATAAATGTAAAAGTGGACCACAAAAAAAAATTACGATCAAACCCATCATCTTCAGTTCAACATAAGTAATATCCCTATAATAACTTTAAGACTAGCTGCATTAAATCTTATCTTGAAGTTAAAAACATGACATGTCACCAGAAATTTTGATCTCAACTCTCTACATATATGATTGATGGTAGAAATCAACCATATGACCATCTGAGATTCAAACTATAAGTACAAGAACTGTGTAGAAGAAAGTAAGATAACAAGTAAACGTACAAAATATCTCCATAATGAAATGGTATTGGGAAAGAAGCGCGGAAACCTTTCCCTAAACCGGAGAGTACCTGCGAGAGGACCGAGCAATACAACGCACGAACCCAAAACAACCACACAAAACAATCCACGCAGACACAGAGAATTTTTGACGTGGAAAACCCTTGCGGGAAAAAACTACGGGACGATCGGAGTCCAACCCTGAGAAGCCTCCACTAATGGAATAGAAGAATTACACCCTCTACAAACTCCTCCCGATCCAAATCGGATCCCCACAACACTCAGAAATAAGAACAATGATTACAAGGCTACGAAGAGCGAGAACGACGAGTAGAGATTACCCGAAATACGATCTCCTTCGAAAACGACCTTCAATCCTCCGTCTTCTCTCCCGAAGTTGTAATGGCACTCTTGCCTCCATCCTCTCTCCAAGTTGTGTTACGTTGCGTTATGAATTAGGGTTTGGAAATCCCAACTTAACTCCCCAATCCCGCAACCAACCTGGACCGTTGGATTAGATCCAGTGGTGAAAAGTCACCCTAAAATCCGCTTCAGCCCCCGACGACACAGAGTTCGGACAGAACTCTGTGTCGGGCAACCAGCACTGGCCGACCACATTCTGGAATGGGGAGGCAGAGTTCGGCCAGAACTCTGCCTGGGGCAGAGTTCGGCCCGAACTCGGCCCCCCTGCTTCCAGCAGCTCCCTGTAGCTCTATCAGCAGCCCCGCTTCCTTTCCGAGCTTCTTCGACACACGAACGGCGCTCGTCACACTCCGGGATCTTCTCCACATAGGTTGGGAACCCCACCCACTCCAACAAATCTCCCCCTTCACAACTATGGAGAGGATATCGTCATCCCGACGATCTGCCTGCAGTACTCAAACTTCCTCCTTGGTAGAATTTTCGTGAACATATCAGCTCCGTTGTCATCTGTATGAACCTTCTCAAGCTCCGCGTCCTTCTTCTCAACCACATCCCGTATCCAATGATACCGAGTCTCGATGTGTTTGGACTGGCTATGAAACGTCTGATTCTTCACAAGGTGAATAGCACTCTGACTGTCGTAAAGCAAAGTATACTGCTCTTGCTTCAGTCCCATTTCCTGCAGCAGCTTCTTCATCCACAACAGCTCCTTGCAAGCCTCCGTCGCCGCAATGTACTCTGCCTCTGTCGTCGACAAGGCAACACACTTCTGCAACCGTGACTGCCATGACACCGCTCCTCCCGCAAACATCATCACGTAGCCCGAAGTCGATCGCCTCGTGTCTACATCTCCAGCCATATCTGCGTCGGTATACCCAACCAGCTTCGGCTCGTCACCACTAAAGGAAAGTCTCCAACCAGCAGTACCCTGAAGATAACGTAGAATCTACTTGACCGCACTCCAATATACCCTTCCAGGATTTGAAAGATACCTGCTAACCGTACCAACTGCATGAGCAATATCTGGCCTCGTACACACCATGGCATACATAAGGCTTTCCACAGCTGAGGCATATGGAACCCGCTCAATATCTTTCTTTTCGTCCTCGGTAGATGGACACTGCTCCTCAGTGAGCTTAAAGTGAGCCGCAAGAGGGGAACTCACTTTCTTCGACCCGTCCATCCCGAAACGCTGAAGTACCCGATGAATGTACTTCGTTTGGGACAAGTATAGCAGCTTGGACTCTCTCTTTCGGCTGATCTCCATCCCAAGAATAGTCTTCGCTGCGCCCAAATCCTTCATAGAGAAGGCCGCGCCCAGTTGGCGCTTCAGCTCCGCTATCCTAGTGGCATTCCAACCCACTAATAGCATATCATCAACATAGAGCATAAAAATGATAAAATCATCATCGGCAAAATATTTCACAAATACACAGTGATCTGACGTCGTCCGTGCATAACCATGCTCCCCCATAAACGACTCGAACTTCCTGTACCACTGCCTCGGAGCCTGCTTCAGACCATACAAGCTCTTCCTCAACCGGCAGACCAAATGTGACTTGCCCTTCTCACAGAATCCTCTGGCTGCTTGTAAGCCCCTGAATTTCCCGAATTATTTTTTTCGAATTTTTCTAATGAATTATTTTCAATAATTCATTTCTATATAATTAATTTTGATCTTTAATGCTCTCTACCGTGACTTGGATTTCTAGAGCATCAGGGATGCCAGTCCCTGGAAACTTCCTTCTTGGAGTTTGTAGTAGACGAGATTATCTTCATATTGATAATTTGTGTCCCACTCGAACTTGTTCCCTTGTGCTCTTTTTGCTTCGCGCAAGTTCGGGTCAATTTAGACCAATTTATCGTCTGCCGTAATTCCTGATTTAATTTCCAATTTAAATTCCGGGCCTGACATCGGTCCAATCCAGTCGACCCAATTTATGGCCCTGGCCTGTTTTGAGTAAACTATGCAGGTGCCACTTGCGTGCCAAAATTTTGATCTCCTTTGTGCTCCTATTTCATCCGTGATTTAAATTGCTTAATATTATTTTAATTAAATCTTGGCTTCGACTTTGTCCAAACTTGGCCCAACGTCCGACTCAGTTTGGCATGGACCCTACCATGACTGCCCATACATTCCATTTATGTGTCTGTATTTTTTTCCTATTTGAAAATACGTTTATTTTATATAAATGTCTCTTCTCTCTCCATTTCAAATATATATATATATATATATATATATGGATAACTCTCTCTCTCTCTCTCTACATCCCCACCTCACTCTCTCTCCTAACTTCCCCCTAGGAGCAGCCGACCTTCCCCATCCTCTCTCTAAAATATCTCTTTCCCTCTTTCTTCTTTATATAATATATACACATATATTATATATATAATCTCTCTCTCTCACCCCATCACACAATCACAAGCCTCACCCCTTACTCCTGTACGAGCAGCACCCTCACCATCATCTAACACATCATACTCACCTCTCTCTCTCAAATATCATACTCTTTCTTCTCTATCATTCTCTCTCTTTTATATTATAAAACACCCACACAACTCACTTTCTCTCTCTCCTCTCTACACTCAACTAGTAACCACCATCACCACCAGCCCATGCTTGGCCGAACCATGGCTGAGCTCCTCCCACTTCTCCTCCTCCTCCTTCCGAGCACAGCCCAGCCTCCATCTTCCTCCTACTCTCCATCACACTCCACCACCCTCACCATTCAAAACCGACCACCATCACCTTCACAATCATCTTTCCAACGCCACCACCTCCACCAGTCCACGCCCCGCGCCGTGCGCCACCACGTGGCCGGCGCGCCCCCGGCACCACCATGCAGCACTGCAGCAGCAGCTGCAAACTCAGCACTGCAGCAGCGGCTACGTGCGCACAGCCGCGCGCGAGAACCGGTCGGCCGCGCGCCGCTCCGGCCGTCGCCGACGCCGGCGAGCCCTCCCACGGCCGCGTGCGGTCTGGGCGCGCCCTTGGGCAGGACCCCGTGGCACGCTGCCTCTTCCCCGGCGCGAGAAACGCCCGATTCGTGCGTTTGGCACGGGATCCCGTCGGCGCGTGCTCGGAACGAAGTCAGAATTTGCGTCTCGGGGCAGCGACTTCGCGCACATTTTCCGAGAAATTCGACCGTTGGATCGGCGAACTCCTTGCTCTGTCTCAATCTCGGTATATCCCTCTTCACCTCTGTCAAGTTTGAACCGTTAATTTCGTCGTTTGATACATCAAAACCGGCCACCAAGTTGACGTTTTAATTTGTACTGTTTTTGGACAGTTTTGCGACGCCAACTTCGCGGGTTCGTATCTTCATCGTCGCAGCTCCGTTTTGCGTGCTACCAGTTCCGATGCACAGCTGGTATAACTCTCTTCCTACCCCTTTAGATTTCATTTCAGTTTGAGCTTGTTAGGTCGGTCGAATTCGACGCCAAAGTTGGCCGTTCGAATTCTTAGTGTTGCACTTGTAAAATTCCATTTTTGAACCCGGGACTCCGGATTCAATTTCTGACACCACCAGTAGACTCGTGGCGTCGTTCTGGTATGTTTTCATATAAAGTTTGCTTGATTTGGAGAACGTGGGCCCTGGCACGCATTTCGGTACAAAGCGGGTCCCACTTTCTGGGTCAACGGGTCATTTTGAGTTCGGCTCATCGGAATCCAATTCCGGATATACCGTTGAGTTCGTATCGTCATTCTGGACTCGTTGACATATAATTTGCTAAGATTTGAGGACATTGGCTCCGACACGCTTTTCCGTGCAAATCGGAATTTCAATGTCCTAGTCAGCGGACCAATTTGAGATCGGGTCAACGGAATCCAATTCTGGATATACCGTTGGGTTCGTATCGTCATTCTGGATTCGTGGACATATAATTTGTTAGGTTTTGTGCACTTTTATTTTGGCACGTTTTTCGGTGCAAAGTGTGTCCAACGGCAGACATTATTTTGGCCCGAAATTACCGTTTTGTCCCTGTGTTCAAATTAGACTTTTGGACAGGCTATTCTAGCTGATTTGACCATTCTGGACACGTTGGTGATGTTAGTTTCACCATCCGACAATATCTGTAGGTTTTCACCCTATCATTATAAACTTTCTCCTTTTGTGGTTTTTGAGATCCATCGATTCCAGTGATTTCACAACCACTGAAATTGCATGTGTTGACCCTGTAGATGGTTGTAGAGGCTAGCTTTAACCCAGTTTGACCATGGTTGACTACTTTGACTGAACGTCGAAGTAGAGTCAACATTTGACCTAGGTTAGACTAATTTTGACCTTGGTTGACTATTTTGACCAAAGTCAACCGGAAGTCAACCGTAGCCTACAATTGACTAGAACTGAACCAGAGTTGACCAGTTGACCCAAAGTCAACTGTTAGTCAACGTTAGTCAAGTTTGACCTAGATTTGACCATGGTTGATCAGAGTTGACCAGTTGACCAAAGTCAACTGTACGTCAACCTTGACCCAGTTTGACTTAGTTTGACCTAGATGTTATATGTCTTTTGACCCTGATCAACTCTTGTATTATTTCATCTTTAGGTCTGTGGCTTTACTCTGAACCCTGATTCATATTGACAGCAGGATCCCAGGCGAGTACATTCTCTGATAATATTTCTGTTTTATGATATCGTTTATGTTTCTTGTATTTAGTGTAGTTACCCTTGTTCTCTTGACACATTGTTCACACGGATTGGTATTTTCCTGGATCCCGTCATGAGATATTATTCCTCGCTCTCCTTGGTATATCTTGTGCAAGTCTTTCTTGTTCCTTGTGCATTGTATAGACACGATTCCCGCGAAGGCTAGCTACCCTCTCGGAGAATCGCATGTCATGATGTGTCATGGTTGGATCCACTATACTAGTCGGGGACGGGGAGTACTAGTGTAGATGTGTGGTCATTACCCACCTTGT
Source organism: Iris pallida (assembly GCA_029216955.1). Taxonomy (NCBI): domain Eukaryota; kingdom Viridiplantae; phylum Streptophyta; class Magnoliopsida; order Asparagales; family Iridaceae; genus Iris; species Iris pallida. The sequence continues at coordinate 19,438 of JANAVB010004038.1, forward strand.
TTATTCTTGTAGACCTTGAATGCTACCAATCCTACACTCCACGTGGGATTGGCTGATCATAACCTTGTGCAGACCCAATCCGGCCACATGTTGTAGCTAGTATTCACACACCTAGACATATGATTCTTGATTCTTGTACATGTCATGATCAGTTTTACTTGCCTTGTTCTAGCTCTAGATTTACAGCTTACCCTGCCATGATACTCACATGTACATTTCATGATTTCTTGTATATTCTCTCTATTTACTGCTACATGTTCAATATCGTCTAATTAGAACTGTTATTTGAGATTTGTGCTCGTTCCATCCTGACTGGATATGTTGACAAAATTTTAGAAGTAGTTGTGCCACATTTGTTGGACTGCAGGATGATTCTAGCTGAGGTGGTTCTCATTGTTCCTCTATGTGAGTTGTCTAGTAGTACCTTTAGTTGTCTTGTTCTCATTCTTTATTTTTCCTGTCTTATGATCTTTCTAGTAGTTCTAGATGTTCTTGTGTTTAGTTATCTTTCTTGTCTTATCTTTCTTAGTTTTCGTGATGTGACATGAGTACATTTTTAGTATGGATCTTTAGATATTGTAGTTAGTATAGTATACTTGACAGCGTTCTACCGCCGATACCGCGGCGTAGGCTGGGCGTGGCCCACGTATTCGTACCCGTATATCCGGGTGCGGGTCGTGACACTGCTCCATGTACAACTCCTCCTCAAGATCACCGTGGAGGAATGCCGTCTTCACATCCATCTACTCGACCTCCAAGTCGAGACTGGCTGCTAATGCTAGCACCACCCGAATAGACGAATGCTTGACGACAGGCGAAAAGATCTCATCATAATCCACGCCTTTCCGCTGACCGTAGCCTTTGACTACCAGCCTCGCTTTGTATCGAGGACGAGTAGCATCATCCGTCTGCTTCACTCTAAACACCCATCGATTCTTCAAAGTCTTCTTGCCCTTTGGCAACCGCACCAGATCATAAGTGAAATTGGTGTGCAAGGAACTCATCTCCTCCTGCATAGCCTCCATCCACTCCTGCCTGTGTTCGTCTTCCATAGCCTCTACAAAGCTTTCGGGCTCCTCCGTCAGTCAATAGCCCATACTCATCCGGTGAGTATCTCGTAGATGGTCGACGATCTCTGTCGCTCCTTTTCAGGGGAGCCACTGGTACTGGCTGTATACCAACAGCCTCCTCCCCTTCAGGAACTGCCTCTCCGGCATGCTCATCCTCCTGAGGGACACCCTAACCACCATCAACAGGCTGATGATCAAGGTTGGAAGCAACTCCATGTACTGGCTCCCCCATAACTGGATCCTCTGCGATGTCCTCTGGAAACTGCTCGAAGTAAAATGACTCTAACTCTGGCAATTCCTCAGCCTCAGAAGGCGTCTCGGAATCCTGAGTGTTGGTCATGGTCTGATCCTCGACGAACACTACGTCCCTGCTTCTGTAGAGCTTTCCTTCCACTTGGTCGTAGAGTCTATAGCCAAACTCATCCCGACCGTAGCCGACAAATACGCATCGCCTCGTCTTCGGCTCAAGTTTGGTCCTCTCGTCCTTCGATACATGCACGAAGGCCTTACAACCAAACGCCCGCAGGTGATTGTATGACGGCTCTTTGCCGTACCATACTTTGTCAGGCACATCACCCTGCAAAAGAGCACTAGAAGACAAATTAATAACATAAGCAGCTGTGAGAAGAGCCTCACCCCAGTAATGTCCGACAAGTTTGCTTCTGACAGCAAACACCGTACCCTCTCCATCAGTGTCCTGTTCATGCGCTCCGCTACACCATTGAGCTGAGGTGTCTTTGGCGGAGTCTTCTGGTGTCGTATCCCCTGCTCTCTGCAATACGCATCAAAGGGACCGATGTATTCGCCGCCATTGTCGGACCGAACACATAACAACTTCTTGCCCGTCTCCCTTTCAACAGAGGCCTGAAACTCCTTGAAAGTAGGCAGCACTTGATCCTTGGTCTTTAAGGCATAGACCCAAACCTTCCTGGAACAGTCATCAATAAAGGTTACAAAGTAAGAAGTACCACCAAGAGATTTTACCTTCATAGGACCGCAGACATCCGAGTGAATAAACTCGAGCAACGCCGGCTTCCTTGAACTTGGGTGACTTTGGAAAGACACCCTATTTTGCTTCTCAGCTAAACAGTACGTGCACTTCTCCAACTTTGTAGACTTGAGCCCCGGAATCACCTTCCTGTTCACCAAGTAGCTCATCCCCTTCTCGCTGATATGGCCGAGCCGCCTGTGCCACAACTCGGTAGACGCATCACTGACTGCGTTCACCTCCTGTGCCCCCTATGCGCTCCCCTCCATATAGTAGAGACCGGACTTCTTGCTTCCTCTGGCAATCACTATCGAACCCCTGGAAAGCTTCCACTGACTATTCCCGAAGAGACTGAAGAATCCCTCGTCATCCAACCTTCCAACCGACACCAGGTTGAAACGGATATCAGGGACATGACGAACATCCTTGAGAACAAGAATCGCACCCGTCTTCGTTCTCAAATGTACATCTCCAACGGCAACCGCCTTCGACACATCTCCGTTGCCCATCTTCAACACGCCACAGTCGCTTGTCGTGTAAGTGGCAAACAGTGCCCTGTTGTGAGATACATGTGCTGAAGCCCCTGAGTCCACCAGCCAAGAATTGTTATCGCAGGCGAGGTTAGTAATGACCTCATCACCTACGACGATCACATCGCCTCCGTGCATTGAGGCCGCCGCTGTAGTGTTCTCTTCTTGCTTTCCCTTGTCGCCCTTCTTCTCTCTCTTCCAAGCGAAACAGTTCCGCTTGATGTGGCCCTTCTTACCACAATGGTAACACTCTGAGTCCTCGTACCGACCCTTGGACTTTCCCCTGCTCTTGTCTCTGCCACCACCTGGACCCCTACTTTTGCCCCTTCCGCGGCTCTCTAAAACAAGTGCCTCGAGTGGTGGGATATGGATGAAGTGCCCTGAGAACGTCTCCGCAACTCTTCATTCAACACCCCGCTCTTGGCAAACTCCAGACTGACCACGCCCTCTGGAGCAGAAGCGATCATAGATACTCGTACGGTCTCCCACGAGTCTGGCAATGTACACAGCAGCCATAGTCCCTGAACTTCGTCGTCGAACTTGACTCCCATAGAAGATAGCTGGTCAACCATGCCCTGGAACTCACTCAAGTGGTCCGAAATAGACGCCCCATCCTTGTATCACAGACCCATCATCGTTCGAATCAGGAACAATTTGTATACCCCGGTCTTCTTCGCATACAAGGATTCCAGCTTATCCCACAACGTCTTCGCGTGCTCAATATTGGCAACATGGTTGTACACGTTCTCGTCCACAAACTGCCGTATGTACCCACACACTTGTATGTGCTCGAATGTCCAGTCCTCCTCGGATTTATCACTGGGCTTCTCGGATGCAAACACGGGTAGATGCAGCTTCTTGACAAACAGCAAATCCTTCATCTTGCTCCGCCAATAATGATAGTTTGTGCCATTAAGATTTACCATGCGCACCGGCTTCGCGTCCATCTCTCCTCTCTGTTTTCTGTCAACTCCTGACACCCTTCTGAATTCCACAACCTGGCTCTGATACCACTCTATTGGGAAAGAAGCGCGAAAACCTTTTCCCAAATCGGAGAGTACCTGCGAGAGGAGCAATACAACGTACGAACCCAAAAACAACCACACAAAACAATCCACGCAGACACAGAGAATTTTTGACGTGGAAAACCCTTGCGGGAAAAAACCACGGGACGATCGGAGTCCAACCCTGAGAAGCCTCCACTAATGGAATAGAAGAATTACACCCTCTACAAACTCCTTCCGATCCAAATCGGATCCCCACAACACTCAGAAATAAGAACAATTACAAGGCTACGAAGAGCGAGAACGACGAGTAGAGATTACCCGAAACACGATCTCTTTCGAAAACGACCTTCAATCCTCCGTCTTCTCTCCCGAAGTTGTAATGGCACTCTTGCCTCCTTCCTCTCTCCAAGTGTTACGTTGCATTATGAATTAGGGTTTGGAAATCCCAACTTAAATCCCCAATTCCGCAACCAACCTGGACCGTTGGATTAGATTCAGTGGTGAAAAGTCACCCTAAAATCCGCTTCAGCCCCCGACGACACAGAGTTCGGCCAGAACTCTGTGTCGGGCAACCAGCACTGGCCGACCACATTCTGGAATGGGGAGGCAGAGTTCGGCCAGAACTCTACCTGGGGCAGAGTTCGGCCCGAACTCGGCCCCCCTGCTTCCAGCAGCTCCCTGTAGCTCTATCAGCAGCCCCGCTTCCTCCCCGAGCTCCTTCGACACACGAACGATGCTCGTCACACTCCGGGATCTTCTCCACATAGGTTGGGAACCCCACCCACTCCAACAAATGGCACTAGGGGAGAATTAGGGTTGGTTTTGTTCCGATCATACCATGTTGACCGTTAACATGATGCTCAATATGAACTGGCCCATATATAACATTAACAAAGAAAAAAATTGGCATATGCATAAGTCATTATCTATAAGTATCATAGAGTAGGATTACTATTATCTATAATATTTTGTATGGTTCATTGGTTTATGGACCGTTTAACATATATATTTCTGGTAAACAATATCAACTAGACTTATCATCAAAGACATTATATCTAGATAATACTAAGTAAGGAATTAGATCATTATCAATTTATTCCATACTTCAAAATAAATTATGAAATATTAAACATTGAACATTCAAACCGATTGTTGTTTCATGAGAAAACAAGATTAATTTCTAGAGTAAACAAGAGAGGAAGAGGTGGCTCAAAATAATTAGGATTCGTCTCCTTGTAAATCCAAAGAGTATAATGCTATTTATAGACTTTCAATTCATCCTCCAACTAGAATTTCGGCCAAGGACTGGAATTCGGTTCTTCAATGGCCAGAATGCCAGTGAACCCTTCTTTCGACGCCAACGTACTTGACAATGCAAAACACACTAATCAACAATAAATAGTTGACTATCCACAACACTAATAAAAATTAATGATGTGTACTTTTCCAGCACCCCATCTTTATATGGTGCACAAGATTGCTATATCCAAAATTAATGTTTCAAATCATACATTTTCATAACTCTGATTAAAAAAATATCGTTATTCAAGGACAAAGAAAGAAATTTATATAGGTACAAAGAACATTATACCAAATAAAGGGCTTTATAATAATGTAAAGAGTGACTAACCAACTATCATTAAACAAAATAATGTACAAGTATTGCTCCATGAGCCCTCTACTCACAATATTTCTGGTTGCAATATATGTATCGATCAAGTTTAGCAAAAAGGCAAACTAAAATATACAACTTATGCCTTACCGCAACCAATATGCAAATTTACATCGTGAAAGAAAAATATCAAGATGTCCATACCAGAAATTGCCTAATTTCTTTTGTATTATTATCATAGATCAGTAGTTTTCATGCATAGTTTGACATCAGATTTTTGGGTTTAGATCATGAGGTTTAGATCATAGTACAAACTTCTTATCAAAATAAAATTATAATCTATGAACCTGGTTGGATTGTTCAATCCAATTTTCTGATCTTTGATCTTTCTCGGTGGTGGCCTGAAACTCCTCAAGCGATCGTGCTGATAACGTGTTGTGAAAATGAGAGAGAAAGAGAATAAATTGGTAGCCAGAAGGAATGTGTACTGTAATGCCTGTGGTTTGTATTACGTATTCGTGGAATACGTATACGTATTTTATCTTGTATTGCATGATTTCTTGCTTGGTTTCCTTCATGACTTGGTTTATTCCTAGTTCGGGTTGGCTTGGTTCGGTTTGGGATTGCTATTGGTTCATTATGAACCAAGGGGTGAACCCCCTACCTACCACCACCCAATATTTATTAACCCATTCTTCCTTCTCTCTCTTCATTACTCTCTTCTTCTCCACCATTAACTCCTGCACGTACCAAGAGAGTGAGGTCTAGGCAAGTGCAACTTGCTTCATGGAGAAACTCCAAATTTATTACTTCATTCTCTTCCTTACAGCATTTTAACTTACTTTAGTACTTGGTGTTTTCACTTTTTATGGCTAGATTCTTGTATATCTAAGTTTACTTTATTTTCGGAATTCTTGGGTTTTGATCTATTTAATCTTATTATTTCTAAGTTTTGATGGTTCCATGTTGTAGAGAATTTCGTTCTACCCCATTTTGACCTATGGAAGTTCGGATTTGGGCTTCGGGTGATAGAGTTATGCAACTTGGAAGCCATGGCTTATGGTGTACTTCTTCTCGAAAATTTGGAGAAGCAGCACAGTCCCGAGCCGCATAGTAGCACTTGACCGCATGAACATTCATGCGGCAAGTCAGTTCCAACCGCATGCACTATTGCCTTGACTTGACCGCATGACAAGTTCATGCGGCAAGTATTCCTTCTAGCCGCATGAAGTCCTTCTTACTTAACCGCATGACTAAGGCCCAGTCCTTCCTGGCCGCATGGATTTCCAGAAATCCTGAGCCGCATGAACTCAACACTCGCGAGCCGCATAGACCGCAGTCATCCAGCCGCATGGATTTGCTTCCCTTGACCGCATAGTCATTGCTCCCCGCAGCCGCATGGATTGCTCCTCTCCGGCCGCATGTACCTGATTGGTCAGCCAGCCGCATGGACCCATCCCCCGCCAGCCGCACGAGTTCCCTATCCTCCTGACCGCATATGTCTTGCCTTTCTCAGCCGTATGACTGACTGGATCTCCGAGCCGCATATGACTGATACCCCTTTGACCGCATAAGCCTTTCCCTTTAGCCGCATGCGCCTGACCCTATTCAGCCGCATGGGCTGTTCTCTTCCAGCCGTATGAGATCATTCCTGGCCGCATATGCCTTAGCCGCATGGCTCTCCTATAGTCCTGTGTATTGATATTTTATTAGATATTTTATGCCCATTTTATATCCTTACGCCTTTTGTCATGAACTTGATAATCACGGATTTACTTAATATGTTTGGACGTGGTAATTGAACATGACATGGTAGTGGCCCGTCGTGGCGCACCCCTGACAAGTACACCTGACATGATAGTGGACCGTCGTGGCGCACTCCTGATTAGTACACTTGACATGATAAACCTGACATGATATATCCTGATAAGCTGTTGCGACGGCTACCTGACATGACATGATCTGTATAATTAATCCGGACACCGTGGGCGATTGTGCTTGTATAACTAATCCAGTCCTGTCTTGCATCATGTCTAGGAGGGGACTCCTGAGTACCACGGTCAGGAGTACCTATTGAAATGGACTAAGGCTAATAACTAGATTAATACACTAGTCATAAAGAGATCTCCCAGCTACAGGCAATCCCGTTACCTGGGCACGCCTTGGGATCTGTAGCCTGCCGTCGAGTAGGGCACATTTCCAGCACACTGTCATGTGTTGCATCCTTCAAGCTACCTAAGGGTACATTCGTTTCCTGGACGATGTACCCACCTGAATTCAACTCTAAATCTTTTAACCCGGGTAACTTGGATGGTCTGCAGGACTTGTGGCTGTGGAGTAATCTCACTGCATCTTGTTAGTAACTAGGCCTGTGATAACCCTAGTTAGCTAAAGTATCAAGCCGTAATTCTTGCTTGGCCGTGAAATGATTGGATGGAGTCTAACCAGTCTAGTCTTGTCCTGATCATGTTCCAGATTACTGTATGACCTGAATGCCTGTATTTATTTTACCGATAAATGGTGAGAATTCCAAGTTCTGTTTAGACGAAGCGTTACAACCCCGATCCTTGTTTGGTTTACGGGTTGTAACCCGGTTATCTGAATAGTTCCATGGTTATCTCGTCGTATATCACCCCGATGTATTTTCTTTAATTCCAGTTCTTACTTTTATTATTTATCTCTTGTGCTGATTGCTGGTTTTAGTTCCTAAGTGAAGCTTCCTTTGTGGCATTTGCGCTTTCTGGGTTCTGACCCAGCTGGTTTTGTATGACCAGAGTTCGGAGCAGCTCCAGAGGATCTACCGCTTTTCCAGCCCGATGGTGAACACCAGGCGTAACCAGGGCAACGAGTGGGTTATTTTTGGCTCTCCCACTCTATTGTAAAAATATTCTTTTGAGGCGTTTAGCCGACGAGCACCTGTTTAGCTCGATTGCACTTACTTATTGTCTGCCTACGGGCTGTAACATGATTGACAGATCCTAGGGTTGATCATGTATGACTAAACTCTTGCTAGTCCTAACATTTTGTAACGACTAGCTTCATGATCAGCTGAATATATAATATTTGGGACGCCTTATTATTGTATATTTAATGATCATACATCTTGTAACATTTACACTTGCTTGTGATTGAGACACTAGGCTTGTTCATGACCATAGGAGACTGTTGGCTTGTAGTAAACCCTCATGTATCTAGACAGCCGTGACCGTATAGCGAGGTGGAATCCATTTTAATATACGTAGCTGGCTATGTCTGCCCCCGCTCTCCAGTATTCTGGTTCTGGGGCGTGACATGGTTTAAGTGGTGACCCATGCAGCTCTTGTGAATCAAGATATATGAGGATTTACCGAATAGATGTCTCAATCAGTATTCGCCCTTGAACTCTGCTCGTATCCTCTGAATCCCTGGATTCTTGTCCTGATCACATGCTTGTATCGTTGATCTATCCTGGTCCTTCCTTAATGTTCCCTATGTCGTCTTCTTCAGCGGCATTGTTCCTGGACCTGCCGGTCAGCAAGGCGGAGCACTTCCCGTGGATCAGCAGCAACTCGGAGATCAAGCCCAGCATTCCGGAGTAGCCTCCAGAGTCGTGCCTTCTAATGGAGAGACACCAGTCCAGCCAGTTCAGCCTGCCGAGCTTGATGATGGCATTTTGGTAGGACTCATCAGGACCTTGATAGCTTCTCAAGATCGTCGAGGAGATGCCTTGCACCAGGCCGTGACGGATGCTTTGACCAGAGGAGGTCATCAGGGTAATAGCGCGGCCAACAGCTTCAAGCGCTTGAACCCTCCCTTCTTCGACGGTAGTGAAGATGCTATCGTCGCAGATGCTTGGCTTCAGGACACAGAGGTGATTCTAGAAGCAGCTAGGACCCCAGAGAATGAGAAGGTAGCCGTGGTGCGCTTGCAGTTGCTAGATCTTGCCCGCAGCTGGTGGGCAGCTCAGGCCGTTGGATTAGCAGCACCCATTGCTTGGACGGTGTTCAGAGAGAGATTCCAGACCAAGTATTTTGATGCTGTAGCTCGGTACGACCTGCAGACGAGGTTTACCAACTTGAAGCAAGGAGGCAGAACGGTCGACGGATATGCGGCCGAGTTTTCGAGACTCAGTCGGTTTGCTCTCACCTTGGTGGCAACCGAGTATGATAGAGCCCAATGATTTCAGCAGGGGCTTCACTTGGAGATTTTGTTGGCGGTTGAGCAGTTTGAGCATCAGACTTTTGATGCAGTCTTGAGAGCAGCAAGGAGGCATGAGTATACCTCCCAGAGGATTGTGGATAGGGCCGGAGGTCGGAAGAGATCCCACGGCCAGATGAATCAGTCTTCAGCCCCAGCCCCGGCTGCCAGGGCTTTGACTATTGGAGCTCCGAGGCGGGCGGCCTCCGTAATGTCGGTTCAGCATTCAGCCCCGACGTACCCTCAGTAGCAGAAGCAGAAGCAGTCTTCCGCAGTGGGATGTTCTCATTGTGGGAAGCCAGGCCATGTAGTGGCAGAGTGCCGCAGGGCACAGGGATTGTGTCTGGCTTGTGGAGCAGCAGACCATAGGGTTGGATCCTGCCCGAATAGAGGTGGTTCATCATCGTCCAACCTTTCCAGCTCTTCGGTGAGAGGACCAGCTCCGGTCCAGCAGCAGCAGTATCCATTGCCGAGGCCCTTGCCGCCTCAGTCCCAGGTATTCCAGCAGCAGAACCCCCAGCAGCATGTTCAAGCCCAGGCCCAGAGTCAGAATAGGCAGCGAGGACTTCAGCAGGGGACCAGTACCCCGAGGGTATGGTCAGGCTATGGTGATGACCGCAGAGGAAGGATTGGCACCAGGAGAGGTAGTGGCAGGTACTATTCTCGTCAACTCCTTTCCAGCTTCATTTATTTGATTCTGGTGCATCGCATTCTTTTATGTCTGCACGATTTGCGACACGGGTAGGATTGGAGCCCGAGTCATTATCAGTAAGGCTCAATATACTTACTGGTAACGGACTTGTGGGAGTCGATAGGATATTTTCCTCGTGTCGGATCGTGGTTAGCGGTAAAAAATTTCTCGCTAGATTGATAGAGTTCCCGATGGCCGAATATGATGTGGTCTTAGGAATGGATTGGTTGAGAAACCAGTATGCTAGGATAGACTGCCATGTTGGTAGAGTTGTTTTTAGCATTCCAGACGAGCCAGAGTTTTCCTTTTCCAGAGGCGCAGTGGAGCCTTCTCCTCCAGTGTTGCGGATGGCAGTAGCAGCAGTGCAGTTGCCCCGAATAGTCGAAGAATTTCCAGATATTTTCCCAGAAGAGCTTCCAGGTATACCGCCAGAACGGGAGATCGAGTTCACCATAGACTTGATTCCTGGGACGGCCCCAGTGTCAGAGAGAGTCTACAGGATGGCGCCTTCAGAATTGGAGATCTTGTACAAGATGATTGAAGAACTTCGAGCCAAGGGATTCATTCGTGCTAGTGGATCACCTTGGGGAGCTCCGATGCTTCTTGTGAAAATGAAGGATGGTACGTCCAGGTTATGTGTTGATTACCATACCTTGAACTCAGTGACAATCAAGAACAGATACCCTCTCCCGAGGATAGATGACTTGTTTGATCAGCTCAAAGGGGCATCAGTATTCTCGAAGATCGACTTGCGCTCAGGATATCATCAGATCAGAGTCAGAGAGCGGGACATCCCGAAGACAGCTTTTAGATCGAGATATGGGCATTGTGAGTTCCTTGTTATGCCCTTTGGAGCGACCAATGCGTCGGCTGTATTCATGGATCTCATGAATCGCATTTTTATGCCTTACTTGGATCAGTTTGTGATCGTGTTCTTGGATGACATCCTGGTCTATAGCAAGAGTGAGGCGGAGCATGAACAACATCTCAGAGTTGTTCTTCAGATTCTCAGGGAGCACCAGTTATATCCCAAGTTCAGTAAATACGAGTTCTGGCTCGATCGTATTTCGTACTTGGGTCACATCATCACCAGAGGAGGAGTAGAAGTGGATCCCCAGAAGATTGTGGCTATCGAGTCATGGCCAGTGCCTAGTTCAGTCGCAGAAGTTCGCAGTTTTCTTGGATTGGCCGGCTACTACCGGCGGTTTGTTTCAGACTTTGCTCGGATCTCAGCGCCATTGACCCAGTTGACCCGCAAGGATGTGCCGTTTGCTTGGACAGCGGAGTGCCAGGATTCTTTTGAGAGGTTGAAGCGAGGCTTGATGACGGCTCCCATTCTCGCGCTTCCAGATGGAACCAGAGGATTCTCAGTATATTGTGATGCTTCCGGCAGAGGCCTAGGATGTGTTCTGATGCAGCATGGGAAGGTAATAGCTTATGCGTCACGACAACTTCGTGATCATGAGAGGAATTACCCAACGCATGACTTAGAGCTGGCAGCGGTAGTGTTTGCACTTAAGTTGTGGAGGCACTACTTGTATGGAGATAGGGTGGAGATATTTACTAATCACAAGAGCCTGAAATATGTTTTCACCCAGAAGGATCTTAACATGCGTCAGAGAAGGTGGCTGGAACTTCTTGTGGATTATGATGTCAACTTGCAGTATCATCCCGGGAAGGCCAACGTCGTTGCAGATGCATTGAGCAGGAGAGCCGGAGCTTATTTCCTGACAGCACAACCAGAGTTGTTAGCAGATCTCCAGAAGATGGGTATCAAAATTGTCCTCCCTTCCAGTGTGGCATTGATGGCCAGCATGCAAGTTCAGTCTACCATAGTCGAGAGGATCCGGATGGCACAGTCGACAGATTCCAAGCTTCAGCGGCTCAGAGCAGAGTGTGAGGCAGGACGAAGACCAAAGTTATGCATTCATGAGGATGGTACACTTAGGCATGGTAAGCGTCTTTGTGTACCCAGCGGAGATATCAGACAGGAGATCATGGCAGAGGCTCACAGTTCACAGTATTCCATCCATCCAGGCAGTACGAAGATGTACCGTGATATCCGGCAGCATTTTTGGTGGAATGGCATGAAGCGGAAGATAGCTCGGTTTGTCTCTCGTTGTTTGGTCTGCCAACAAGTTAAGGCCGAACATCAGAGACCGGCTGGACTTCTTCAGCCCTTGCCGATTTCAGAATGGAAGTGGGAACATGTGACCATGGATTTTGTGACCGGATTGCCTAGATCCCCATCTGGTCGAGATGCTATTTGGGTTATAGTTGATCGGCTCACGAAGGTAGCTCACTTCCTCCCATTCAGAGTTGGTCAGTCGACGGCTCAGCTAGCAGAGATGTACCTTAGGAAGATTGTCAGGTTGCACGGAGTACCAGTTAGTATCACCTCGGATCGAGATTCAAGATTCACGTCGTACTTCTGGCGTAGCCTGCAGAAGAGTTTGGGAACTCATCTTCAGTTCAGTTCAGCATATCATCCGCAAACAGATAGTCAATCGGAGCGTACGATCCAGACTCTTGAAGATATGTTGAGGTCTTGCACACTTGACTTCGGTGGTTCGTGGGAAGATCACCTGTACCTGGTGGAGTTCTCATACAACAACAGTTTCCAGGCCAGCATCCAGATGGCACCGTTCGAGGCACTGTATGGTAGGAAGTGCAGATCCCCGCTAGCATGGGACGATGTCGGAGAAAGGCAGATGCTCGGTCCAGAAATGATTGCCCAGACAGTCGAAGTGGTCAGGCGAGTCAGGGATCATCTTCGAGTTGCCCAAGATCGCCAGCGCCATTGAGCCGAATCTCATCGGCGCCCTCTCGAGTTCTCGGTCGGCGACCATGTATTCCTGAGGATTTCGTCTAACCGTGGCGTCATTCGTTTCGGCGTACGGGGAAAGCTTAGTCCTAGGTATATAGGGCCATTCGATATTCTGGAGCGAGTAGAAGATGTGTCCTATCGTCTCGCTCTTCCGCCGTCGCTAAACGAGGTGCATGACGTATTCCATGTATCCCAATTATGACGGTATATCCCGGACCCGAGCCACATCCTGGATCATTCGGAATTGGTTGTTGGTACCAACCTTTCGTATGAGGAGAGGCCCGTGTCTATATTGGACAGGAGAGAGAAGACACTCAAGAACAAGACTATCAAGTTAGTCCGAGTTGCTTGGGGTCATCACTCTCTGGGTGAGTCAACGTGGGAGCGTGAGGACGATATTCGATCGCGATATCCCAATTTGTTTGACTCGTGAGGTATAATGTCTTCCTTATGCCTCATGCCTTCGATTCTTTGCTTGAATGAGTGATTGCTTGCCTAGTTATAGCTTGCTTGTGATTAGTATAGCTTGTCCTTGTTCTATAGCCTCTTAATTAAATTTCGAGGACGGAATTCTTTTAAGGTGGGTAGAGTTGTAATGCCTGTGGTTCGTATTACGTATTCGTGGAATACGTGTACGTATTTTATCTTGTATTGCATGATTTCTTGCTTGGTTTCCTTCATGGCTTGGTTTATTCCTGGTTCGGGTTGGCTTGGTTCGGTTTGGGATTGCTATTGGTTCATTATGAACCAAGGGGTGAACCCCCTACCTACCACCACCCATAATATTTATTAACCCATCTTCCTTCTCTCTCTCATTACTCTCTTCTTCTCCACCATTAACTCCTGCACCTACCAAGAGAGTGAGGTCTAGGCAAGTGCAACTTGCTTCATGGATGAACTCCAAATTTATTACTTCATCTCTTCCTTACAGCATTTTAACCTACTTTAGTACTTGGTGTTTTCATTTTTCATGGCTAGATTCTTGTAGATCTAAGTTTACTTTATTTTCGGAATTCTTGGGTTTTGATCTATTTAATCTTATTATTTCTAAGTTTTGATGGTTCCATGTTGTAGAGAATTTCGTTCTACCCCATTTTGACCTATGGAAGTTCAGATTTGGGCTCCGGGTGATAGAGTTATGCAACTTGGAAGCCATGGCTTATGGTGTACTTCTTCTCGAAAATTTGGAGAAGCAGCACAGTCCCGAGCCGCATAGTAGCACTTGACCGCATGAACATTCATGCGGCAAGTCAGTTCCAACCGCATGCACTATTGCCTTGACTTGACCGCATGACAAGTTCATGCGGCAAGTATTCCTTCTAGCCGCATGAAGTCCTTCTTACTTAACCGCATGACTGAGGCCCAGTCCTTCCTGGCCGCATGGATATCCAGCAACCCTGAGCCGCATGAACTCAACACTCGCGAGCCGCATAGACCGCAGTCATCCAGCCGCATGGGTTTGCTTCCCTTGACCGCATAGTCATTGCTCCCCGCAGCCGCATGGGTTGCTCCTCCCCGACCGCATGTACCTGATTGGTCAGCCAGCCGCATGGACCCATCCCCCGCCAGCCGCACGAGTTCCCTATCCTCCTGACCGCATATGTCTTGCCTTTCTCAGCCGCATGACTGACTGGATCTCCGAGCCGCATATGACTGATACCCCTTTGACCGAATAAGCCTTTCCCTTTTAGCCGCATGCGCCTGACCCTATTCAGCCGCATGGGCTGTTCTCTTCCAGCCGCATGAGATCATTCCTGGCCGCATATGCCTTAGCCGCATGGCTCTCCTATAGCCCCGTGTATTGATATTTTATTAGATATTTTATGCCCATTTTATATCCTTACGCCTTTTGTCATGAACTTGATAATCACGGATTTACTTAATATGTTTGGACGTAGTAATTAAACATGACATGGTAGTGGCCCGTCGTGGCGCACCCATGACAAGTACACCTGACATGATAGTGGACCGTTGATAAACCTGACATGATATATCCTGATAAGCTGTTGCGACGGCTACCTGACATGACATGATCTGTATAATTAACCCGGACACCATGGACGATTGTGCTTGTATAACTAATCCAGTCCTGTCTTGCATCATGTCTAGGAGGGGACTCCTGAGTACCACGGTCAGGAGTACCTATTGAAATAGACTAAGGCTAATAACTAGATTAATACACTAGTCATAAAGAGATCTCCCAGCTACAGGCAATCCGGTTACCTGGGCACGCCTTGGGATCTGTAGCCTGCCGTCGAGTAGGGCACATTTCCAGCACACTGTCATGTGTTGCACCCTTCAAGCTACCTAAGGGTACATTCATTTCCTGGACGATGTACCCACCTGAATTCAACTCTAAATCTTTTAACCCGGGTAACCTGGATGGTCTGCAGGGCTTGTGGCTGTGGAGTAATCTCACTGCATCTTGTTAGTAACTAGGCCTGTGATAACCCTAGTTAGCTAAAGTATCAAGCCGTAATTCTTGCTTGGCCGTGAAATGATTGGATGGAGTCTAACCAGTCTAGTCTTGTCCTGATCCTGTTCCAGATTACTGTATGACCTGAATGCCTGTATTTATTTTACCGATAAATGGTGAGAATTCCAAGTTCTGTTCAGACGAATGGTTACAATCCCGGTCCTTGTTTGGTTTACGGGTTGTAACCCGGTTATCTGAATAGTTTCATGGTTATCTCGTCGTATATCACCCCGATGTATTTTTTTTAATTCCAGTTCTTACTTTTATTATTATCTCTTGTGCTGATTGCTGGTTTTAGTTCCTAAGTGAAGCTTCCTTTGTGGCACTTGCTCTTTCTGGGATCTGACCCAGCTGGTTTTGTATGGCCAGATTTCGGAGCAGCACCAGAGGATCTACCGCTTTTCCAGCCCGATGGTGAACACCAGGCGTAACTAGGGCAACGAGTGGGTTATTTTGGCTCTCCCACTCTATTGTAAAAATATTCTTTTGAGGCGTTTAGCCGACGAGCACCTGTTTAGCTCGATTTCACTTACTTATTGTCTGCCTACGGGCTGTAACATGATTGACAGATCCTAGGGTTGATCATGTATGACTAAACTCTTGCTAGTCCTAACATTTTATAACGACTAGCTTCATGATCAGCTGAATATGTAATATTTGAGATGCCTTATTATTGTATATTTAATGATCATACATCTTGTAACATTTACTTACTTGCTTGTGATTGAGACACTAGGCTTGTTCATGACCATAGGAGACTGTTGGCTTGTAGTAAACTCTCATGTATCTAGACAGCCGTGACCGTATAGCGAGGTAGAATCCATTTCAATATACGTAGCTGGCTATGTCTGCCCCCGCTCTCCAGTATTCTGGTTCTGGGGCGTGACATGTACGTAGCTTTCTCATTGATAACATATATAGAGGGAATGAGATAGAAGTTATTGTGGATATGGATAAGGGCATCCACATTTGGGTTTATCCAAATCAACAATATATCGGTATCTAATTCTTCTTACAAATACGTTGTAACCACATCATCAACTACATGTTAAGTTTTTCAGAAACTACCAAACTAACAAGGCAGTGAATAACGTCCATTACGAGAGAACACGTCTCATCGTAATCAATCCCAATGCATTAAGAGAAGTCTTGCGCCACGATGCGTAATTTATACCGTATTATTTCGTTTATCTCATTATGCTTCATATCCACTTGTATCCGATATATTTTATATTGGGTGGTATCGAAACTACATGTCCGAGTACTTTTATCTTCCTAAGAAATCTAACTCAACTTGTATTCATTCTTTCCATTTGACCAATCAACTCTACGTTGACATTCTGAGCGAAACGCGGTTCAATATCGTCGTAATTTATAATTTCATTCGTCACTGAATACGTAAAAATATCATCGATGGTTATCTCATTCAGTTTCATAATTCGTCTAGCTAGCATACTGGACGGATATTTAGTGATTCTCGGATATAGGATTTTGTGCACTCATCTATTTCGGGACGCTTCGATAATACAAAATAATCTTATGAGTTGTACAGTTTGAGTGTGCATCACAAAAGTTCTTGTGACCGACTGTAACTCTTAAACACTTTTACGAGGCCATTCTGGGAGTAAATGTGGGGATCGAATATTCAGTTTTAATCTCCAACAACATGCAATAATCATCAATCGTCTTTAATGAATGGCATTATCAAATGTTCTAAATTTCTTGTGATAATCTAGGTGGTGAGCCCGCAACTTAATTAATTGAGCCACGAGTTGCAACTTCTTGAGTGGACAACAAGCATACATGTGACACTCGAGTCGATCTATCAACCAACAACATTAAATCATTAAATGTTTCACATGTTGGTTGGATAGGTCCAAAAATCCTCCCTGAAATCCGTTGAAGAAAAGAGGGAGGAACATGCTTGACAAAGCATACTGGAACAAGCGAGATCCTTACTACGGGTAGCTCCATTCCGAGGAGTTAATATGCTCCGTAGGATAGCTCTATTCCGCTTGCCTGCTATGTTCCGCGGGACAACTCCATTCCGAGGAGTTGTTCTATTCTGCGAGATAGCTCCATTCCACAGAGTTGCTCTATTTCGCAGAGTTTACTTCTGGAAATTTTCTGAGCCTTCTGCGACGTTTGCTTCTAGCATGCAAACTGCTCTAAGCCTTCTGTGGCATTTGCTTATGGCAAACTTCTAAGTCGTAGGGTAGCTCAATTCCGCATAGCTGCTCTATTCCACATAGTTTTCTCTTGGAAAACTTCTTGTCTTTTTCTACATTTGCTTCTGGCAACTACTAAGTCTTTTGCGGAGTTTGCTTTTGCAAACTTCTAAATCGCGGGACAGCTCCATTTCATAGAGCTGCTCTATTCCAAGGAGTTTACTCCTACCAAACTTTTAAGCCTTCCGCAACATATGCTTCTGACAAACTGTTAAGTCTTCTGCTTAAAAACGACTTATAAACTACTTTATGATAATGCGGCTTAGAAACGACTAAAAAATGAGCCGTCTAAGCCATATGTATATTACCATTTAAACTAATTAAAAAATTAATAAGAAAATAACTAAACAATAATACTCCACTAATTATTTTCCAAAAAAAAAACTTAAGCAAGTATTATCTATTATATATTTATAATTAAATAATTCTAAATTAAGTGGTTAAAATGGGAGATATTTTGCTTTATTGTTGAGCTCAATTCCTAACGATAACAATTTTTTATGATAAATTCATATTTAGATATTTTTCAATATTTTTTTTACCCATGTTTGCAATGTAAGTGCATTACTAGTTGATAAATGTTTGTTTAGATTGAAAAAAGGAGAAAATTTGAGTGGCATCCCACTTTTGTTATCCTAATTCAAGGTGTCCCCACACAATTATAATATAAAGTACTCCCCACTTTTGACGAAAATCGTCCTCCACTGACGGTCAACTGTTTTGGCCAAAAAATTTTGACGAAAATACCCCCGTCTTCCTCCCAGTGTCCCCCTCTTACTAATCCACTCCAAACCCCATCCCTCTTCTCCCCCCACCAGAACCCTAACACTAGCCAAAAGCCTAGCCACCGCCACCACCACCGCCACCGCCATCGAACCCCTCGCCCTATCCCCTTCACGCATCCAGAACCCCCAACCTACCTCCCTATCGAGAGGCTCTTCGTCCCTCCAGAAGTCAACCTCGCTGGGGCCCCGATGCTCGTTGACGGGGCCAGGGTCCTGAAGGGCTCCAACGTCGTCCTCGGCCCCCTATGCGAGGGACGCCCAGGTCTCGGCCTACGACTTTGTCAAGAGCAGCGCCCGGACCGAGGAATGCCCCGCCGACGACCTTCTCGAGTTCGCCCTCGACGGGAGGTCCAACGTCGGCAAGTCTCCCTCCTCAACTCGCTTGTCCGTCGGTTGTGCTCGAGTGGGGGGGGGGGGGGGGGAAGAATGGTGAGGAGTGGCTGAGTGTGGAGGTTGTATAGGATGAACATGGTGATGGTGTAGTGGTGGTGTGGGAGAGGTAATATAGGGTCAGATGTATAGGAAGAGAGGGAGAATGATAGGGAAAATAAAAGAGTATGACTGCGGGCACATGAAGAAGAGGAAGAGAAATGAGTAGGTGAAGAAGGAAGGATGAGAAGTTGTTGATGTGTGGGAGGCGGCCTGCCAGCAGCGGGGGGGGGGGGGGGGGGGGGGGGGGTTGAGCGCGAGGCAGAGGAAAGGAAAGAAGACAAGGGTAATTTAATTTTAAAAAAAATTACTCAAATAGGTTGACCGTTAGTAGAGGACGATTTCCGTCAAAAGTGGAGGGTACCTTACATTATTGTAATTGTGTGGGGTGGACCTTGAATTAGGATAAAAAGTGGGATGCCACTCAAATTTCCTCAAAAAAACAATACAAAGTAACAACTAAAATATTACAAAATAATTATTGCGTCACTTACAATATAGTCACGTGATATACACGTGATTTATAACCGGATAGAACCACAGAAATGGATAAGGGCCCAGAGACGAGAAAAAGGAAAGAAAAGTACGAAGGCGGAGACAGAGATGGCGTCCTCCCAAAAGCCTGACACGGACACAGAGTCCGACTTCGACGATGAAGAAGAAGAGACCTCCGTTCGAAACCCTAACAGCCCCTTCGGCGTCGTAAACCCTAACTCCGCCGTTACCCCCGCCCCCGCCCCCCTCGTCTGCCTCCTCCGCTTTGCCGGCGATTCCGCCGCCGGCGCCCTCCTCGGCTCCTTCGTCGCTACGGTGAAAATTCCCCTACTCCCTATTCTCAATGCATTTTCTTTGGATTTTCCCCCTTCTTTTCTCCTCATCAAGCTAGGAAGCACGGACACGCGTCTGACACGACACACGCACTCCATAATCGGTGCCGTGTCCGTGTCGGTGTGTTGCGTGCAACCTCGCAGTGATTAGAGAGTTTTTTTTTTATTGAATTGCTTCAAATTGTCGTAAATAAACCTAAAACTGTTGTCGGTTCTTCGATTGGGTGTCAGGTTCGGGGCTGATAAAGAAGAACGGCTTCAAACGCTCATTTGCGGATGCAGGCTCCTCCGCTAAGGTTTTCTTTCGAATTTACTATTAAAGGAATGTTGTTGTTGAGGAAAAATTCGGAGTTCATGTTCTTATTTGGGTTTCATTATATGTCTAGACGTTCGCGATCTTGTCTGGTGTTCACAGTCTGGTTGTCTGCATCTTGAAGAGGCTGCGTGGGAAAGACGATGGTATAACTCTGTCATGTTTCGGAACTTTTCACATTTTTTTGCTTCTTTTGTAAATTGATTAAAAATTGAAGTATAAGAGGATTGTTCTCTCGTTGCAGTAATCAATGCGGGCGTAGCGGGTTGCTGCACTGGTCTTGCTTTGAGTATTCCAGGTATTTACTTCTTGCCAAGCTACGGTGATAAGTACGAGAGCAGATCTGCTGTCCTCAAAACCTATGTACCAAACTTGTCCCTCACCTTAAAAAAATGTGGGTCCCACTGGTTACAATCAGTCGAGGACACAATTTTATAGGTGACATGTTTGGTACATAGGTTTTGGGGACACATATTTGCTCCCGACAAGTACAATGCGTATCAAAGATTGTGCCGTTATGTGGCTTGTTGTCTGTATGCATTGTTTTTTTTTTACCGTGCACTGTATGTCATAAGCTTGAGCCGTAAGAAGTTTTTCTCGTCATCCTCAGAGAGTGGTCATAAGTATTTCTACCACTGGCTTCAGTTCTAGTTAAAATCTATCTGATAGGAATTGGTATGCAGTTTTTGTACTTCCAGAATGGTTAGTAGATTTCCGGCCTATCCAATATTTAAATAAGTTATTTGTCCTACAAGTTTACTAGAAGCTATGTCGCAATAGTTTGTGGTGTACCATGATACTGTGGTGCTGAAATCTATGTTGCCCGGACATGACGCGACATGGACATGTCGACACATTTTCCTAAAAAAAACTAGGATACAACACGTTAAGGACTCAGGACTCTCTCTCTCTCTCCTCTCTCTCTCTCTCTATATATATATATATATATGGATCTACATCCCATGATAGCACCCGTTGGATCTTGTTTAAGTCATTTAATCGTAACCGTTGAAAAATCAACGGTTAAGATTAGATAACTTAAACAAAATCCAACGGATGTGAAAGAGGGGATGCAAAAGTGAGGGGATGCGGATCCCTCCTCTCTCTCTCTCTCTCTATATATATATATATAATATATATATATATATATATATATATATATATATATATATATTATATAGGGTTTTAACCCTAGATATTCAAGTTTTAACCATAAATATTAGACAATTGAATATATGCATCTTTGAGAAATAGGTAGTTGATTAATATGAAATTAAAATGGCACAACAAAAGTGCTTTAAAAGTTTAACTTTACTTTTATTGATTTGTATCCTTATTTTAAACAATAACACTATATAAGGTGTCATATCCCTATTTGGAGGGTGTTTGTGCCCAATTCCAAATGAAAATATGAGGAATTATGTCCTTACTCATAGAGTTTTCTTGCCCGGTTGCAAATGAAAATACGAGGACACGTGTCCTAATTTGGAGAGTGTCCGTGTCATATTTCAAATGAAAATACGAGGATACATAAAAATGAGTGTCCGATATATGTCCGAAACGAGACACATTACTAAGATGAGAGTGTTTGTGCTACATAGCTGAAAATGTGTAATGTTCAAACACAATGAAACTAATGGAATAATATTGAGAATAATAAGTCCTCATTATATAAGTGGTAATACTATGACTAGTGTTTTTGTGGACCTTAAGGATGGAAGGCATACTGTAGTGTTCTTGTTGTGCTTCATTTTGAGTTGCACTCTTTTATGGTCATAGTTTAATTGTGGTTTTGCTATATACTCTCTTTAGCCTGATAAGATATGAGTCCTCTTTAGCTAATTAGGCGTAATCCTCCGGTGGTGTATAATGATGCATATAACACTTCTCAAGTTTATTGGTGTTAGAGGATGGGATTATCCTTTGAGTCACCTAGCAACTTAAAATATTTGTAGAAAACTATCGAGAGGAGACTTACATATTCAGAAGTCTTAAATGGGTTTTAGGATAGTAATTGTGTTTGGTGATAACTAGTAATTTAACAGGCACTTACTTGATTATGTAAGAGGTCCTTTTCTCTATTACTGGTATCAGTCCATCTTACAGTGCTTATTGCATCAATGTTTCCATCTCAGGACTGGTCACTGGTTAGCCAGTTCCATTATGGTAGCTTACAATGTTATTTCGTGTTAGTTTGCTTCCTATGCTAGTGATCGTGCTTGCTTATTGTGTTGTAATTTGTAAATCTTGAGTCTGGCTTCGCAGTTGACTAATTATCTCGTTTCCGGTCTTATCATCTTTTGGTCCTTTATCTATCATTTGCAATTTGTGCTTTGGCTTGTTCAATTGTATGTTATCATGTCAAAAGTCATACTTGTGGTTCATGTTCATTTCCTACCGTGTGTAGGTTATCTCTGTTTGCTTACAATGCTATTTATTTAAGTTTGCTTCCTATGTTAGTGATCTTGCTCTCTTATTGTGTCCTAATTCTTATATCCAGCTTTGCCATTGACTAATATTATCCTGTTCCTAGTCTTATATCATCGGTTTTTGCCCTTTTAACTATCCATTGTGTACCCAAATCCGTCCAAGAGCCCTACATACAAATTACTCGTGTCCTTGGCTTATCTTATTTCGTAATGGGTCTGCCAAAGTGAGGTAGAACTTAAACTGGTTAATACCTAAGGCCCTTTTTAAAAGATCATAGGTTTAGGCATGTGGATCGTACCTTGGATTGATTTTGCTTATGATGCCTTGTGGGTTTTTGACAAAATTGTATGTTTGCTCCATGCTGATTGTGTATTTTGTGGTCTCTTTGTTGTGGTGGGGTGGGGTGGGTTGGGTTCTCCTTGTACTGTTCTGAATGTTCTCTTCTTGCTCCGCCTTACATTTTTTCTGTTATTTCATGTTACTTTATGTTATACTCTAGGATGTTAACTCGGGTATCATACTGTGTGTATCGATTTGCTTGCGTATTGTATCATTGTCGTTTGGTACATTGACTCTAGGAGTTTAGGTTCATACTTCTAAATCCATATAGAAACATGATTTAATCATTTTTATAATGTTTTTATTTGTTTCATCTTTACAAGTATATCTAGTTCCATAATACAGATTCTTAAGTATATGGTATATGACTCAAGTCAGAAAACCGATACTACTTACCGGCTACCAGCCTATATGGTTCAATAGATAAAGGAACAAAATGGTAATATATCCTATCGTGTACCGTAAGATACTAACAACATAGTTTTACTATCAACTTAAATTTATTTGGAAATAGAAGATAGCTTAAGGGCTGCATCCTTTGTTGGTGATGGACAGCCCAGTGGGTCCCCTAGTTTAGTGTTTTATGCAACATTATATCTCATTATTCATGGATTATCTCTTACTATACATGTTCATGTTTATTCAGACTGGTTCTCACTGGCTAATTATTTAGATCTACCTGAGTAGTTAAGGTTCCACCTCACTGTCATCTCACCATTTTTGCTTTCCATAAGTATGGTTCCACTGATGGCTTGTTTCTAAAGAAAAAAAAAACACTTCTTTAGAACACTATCGCGTGAAAATTTAATTAAGAATTGCTATCGTGTGAAAATTCAATGTGTGAATGGATTAAACCAAATGTCATGTGATACCCATTCTTAATAAAATTTGATACCACCTAATGAAAGAATGGCATGGTCACATTTGATCCTACAAATGCTTGCCATTCTAAAATTTGTTTAAGATAATGTTCTACTAGTTTGCCAGTACTTATTCCTAGCATCTACTCGAAGCATGAAGAAAAAAGCAGATTAGCTTCATATTACCAAAAAAACATATGGACGTCTTGGTTCATGCTGGTTGTGCAAGTATTACAAGTATATTTCTTTAGGTAACTACTTTAATAAGCTATGTAACTTGTTTTAAATGTCCTCACACATCCTTTCTTTGCCCCACTACATCCCAGGTGGACCACAGGCTCTACTGCAGAGCTGCCTCACTATGGGAGTATTCTCATGCCTCATAGAAGGGTTCAACAAGCAACAGCCTGCACTGGCATACCCTCTTTTATCAGGCAAGGAGAGCAAAGTGACGGGTGCCCACGATGCACTTCCACCGTTCACTCTCCCTCTTCCAAGTGAGCTCAGAGAGGGTTTCTCTTCTTTCTGCAAATCCTTGACCAGGTCTGGTAGTTCAGCCTGTCCGTGACTTCAAATCAGTTGACTTAATGATGCTTCTGTCATCTTCTTGGATTAAAGAAATATTTTGTTAATTGAGAGAGAGAGTAGGTTAGACCTGTTTCCTGTTTCATCAGTTCACCAATTTTCTCGACCTTTTCTAGATTTTGGTGTTTGACAAGTTCTAATTATTCTCATATTGCAATGCATCTTATTTGTATTGAGAAATAGACGCAAGTTCTGATATACTTTAGTTCCTTTGCTCTACATTTGTTACTTGCAGGCCAATGCTCTTTTTCCTTCTCATGATGGGAGTAAGCAAAATATGTTTGTTTGCTCGATACAAGTAAATTCATTTTTAGGTTTGCAAGAGTGATTTAGAGTTCCAAATTATCTGACAGCTAATGTGATAGGTTTGTGCTATGCTTGTTTAAAATGCTTATGTCCAAATTGCTGAGCCAATAAAGATGTCCATTGCTTAAAACTTGAATAGACATGGATCCCATGTGTCACATTAGTCTTTTGTTACCCAAAGGCCAAACCACTAGAGAGAAGAGGCCTATGAGGACATTTAGATTTAGCTTCAAAATGATAATGACTGCTCATATTATTCCATAACAGGGATTTATGCACAGAGAAATGCAGAAAATGTGATGCATAACATATGCAGATGAAGTTGAAGGATGAGTATATGCCAAAGTACATATGTGAGGTACTTCTTTAGGCCTGTAAGTATTAATGCTAGTAATGAAAATTGCTCAGTTATTCTTTTGGGTGAAGGCATTTACATATGGAAAAGTTAATTTTATTGTCCATCAAAATAAAAATTAGCTGAATTAGTTAGAGATTTTTCTGTTTGTCTAATTGTTTTGTGTGCCATTGTATGTCTCATTATCTTCTGGATTTTTTTAAAAACCAATTCTAGTAAGTTGTACTGTTGGGAACTTGTGGTCATCTATTTCGGTATTTGTCCTGGTAAAACTCTAAAGAGGAATTTTGAATTTTGTTTTTTAAAATTTCTTTTCTGCAAATAAGTGCCAATGTTTTTTGCAAATAACTGAAGCCTGCAATTCTTATAAAGAAATTGCATGTATTACTTTGAACGCGTTTTGCTTAAATATTTCACGTTGATATCAAGCACATTAATCACCATGCCATTTTTTGAACTTTTCCTTCCTGTGCAAGAGATTAAGACTTCATTTTGCACCTAAGGTTGTCATTGGTATGTTTTTCACATCACTTTGATACCATCCTATGTGATTTTTGGTATATGAAGAGTTTGTTGTTTGTTGGTATGATCTTCTCTGCCATTGGGGCTAGCAGAGAAGGTCCACCAGATGGGATACCTTCATTGTTAATGATGTCAGAGATTTCTGAAAATCTCCTCATGTACCTTAGGGGAAAAAAAGTATTACTAAAGGCATTACAAAAGTTAATCTGGCATGTCCATTTTTTTTTTTTTTTAATATCTACAAGTTTGTCACTCAAAAAATAAAATTAAAAAAATACTAAGGGACTGCCTACTGTGTAATGGACTGTCAATTTTTTTTACAGTCCTAAATGAACATACATGACTATAGAAAAATTCTACAGTCCGGACAACATATAGGACTGTAGAAGACTGGATCCAGGATTTATGTTGGACTACAGTTCAGTTTATTAGTAGGATTGTCAAAAATTCTGACAGTCCTAGAAAAAATATGTTGTTCATTTAGGACTAACAGTCCTTTATGTAATGGACAACCTCGTAGTACAAATTTTTGAGTAGCAAATTTGTAAATAATTTTTTTTTTTTTGAATAGTCCCGAGTAACTTTTGCAGTGCTGTGAGTAATGCTAAAAAAATATATGTTTTTAGCTCACGAAAGCTAATGTTCCCGTGAGTAACTTTTGCAGTGTCGTGAGTAACTTTTGCAGTGTATATAAAAGATTGTATCAAAGCATGAAAGTCCAAGGTTCAGAAATCTAATCTTTAGGTAAGGTGACGAAATTATCTACATCATTTTGCAGAGTTTTAATATCCCCAATTTCTTCGTATAGTCACAAATCCGAGTTCTGTAGCTTCGGAATCCGAATTGTATCGAACACTTAAGGGCCTGTTTGGTTCCAGGTAGGTGCCGGAAAGTGAGAAAGTGGCACTTTCCACACGATGGAATCCATGCAACTTATAATGCATGCCACCTTCTAAATTGTGTTTGGATACGTAGGATATGGTCCCCCTGCAAGTGACTAGTATGTTTGGATAGCACTTGAAAGTGTGGGTGGGGACTAAAATGGTTGAGTTTCATTGTTTGGATTATCACTTGCAAGTGATATACTTACCAAAATCAAAAATTGGTATGGTTACCACTCATGAAACATGAACAATGAAATCCAATCCATATTCAAACCAACATAAATAAAACACCAAATAATTAACATAAAATAGCAGCAAGAACATAATGGGGCTCAGAATGAAACATGAACATAATGGGGCTCAGAATCAAACATGAACATCTATTCAAAACCCGCCAAATAATGTTCATATTCCAGAATGTAATCCAATCCATATTCACAACCATACATATACAAATAAAAATGCAGATATCATTAAACTGTCAGTTACTGATACTCAAAATCATCACAACCCACATAGTATCCATTATTCCCAAATCAATAAACAATCAGAGAGAATTGAATTGAAGTGATACTCGAAATTTACAAGTATCCATTATTCCCAAATCAATATATAAACTATCAGAGAGAGTTGAATTGAAGTGATACTCAAAATTACAAGTATCCATTATTCCCAAATCATCACAACCCACATAAGATATCAATAAACTGTACATTAGATAATTGCACATTCCCAATTGATGGAAAATGTAGATACTGATACTCAAAATGATAATTGGCACACTGAGATACCAAAAATGATAAATGTAGAAAATTGAACATTCCCAAATCATCTAAAAAACTGCAGGTTGATCCCAAATCATCACAGCCCACATTAAAATTTGGATTCAAAAAGTGAAAAATGGGATCAGAAACTGATAGCTGGGATCAAAAAGTGAAAATGATAAATGCATCACTGGACATTCCCAAGTAAAAACTGTAGCATTCCAAAAGTGATGCAAAACTGTAGACACCCAAATGAAACATTACATAAACTGCAGACACCCAAAAGTGATGCAAAACTGCAGACACCCAAAACTGCAGATGGCCTCTAATCAAGAAATCACATAGAAAATGCATCAGAGTTAATCGAAGCCTGCAGCATTCAAAAAATGCATCAAAGTGAATCGAAGCCTGCAACATTCAAAAAACCTGCAACATTCCAAAGTGATGCAAAACTACAGATACCCAAATATAGAAACTTCCACAACTTAGGATACCCAAATATAGAAAGTTCCACAAATTAGGATACCACAAGGCTTGAAAAACTGATAATCACAAACCAATGTAAAAATGTCTTCAAAAACTGAAATAAGCCTTCGAAAACCAAAAAATGTAAACTGCAGTAGGCCAAAAAACTTAGCCCACATCATTCAAAAGGATATTGTAGTAATTGGCTCAAAGGATTCACCATCCCATTCATCATCGCCAATTTAAAAACTTGACTACCTCCATCCATCACCAAATTGGTGGGGGAGGCCATCCAATTTTAGTTCTCATCGTGGGGCACCTTCCTCATTTGTGTTGTCGGGACGGATGTATATTTAGACTCAATGGTTGCACCTTCCTCATCATTGTCTAAAACTTCCACAACTTGGCTACAAGTTGACTTATTGCTTCATTTCCCACGTTACCCTCTCTACGACGTTTTCCACTAGTGGATTTCGTAGTTTGGGAAGTTGGTAGCGTATGTTTTGAGCCACTAGGAGGAGGAGTATCTACATCAACGCACTCTCTTGGTCCCCATTTTGTGTTGTTGTCCTTTGTTCTGTCCCCTCTCGCATGATCATCTCCACATACAATTTGCAATAAATCAAAGTTCCTAATAGGGACGTTCACCCATTGGGCTAGTTTGGATTTGGCCTACGCAAGTAAAAAAAAAAAAAAAAAAAATCTTATTTAGTTATATTGAAATCTGAAATTATAATCACATATTTAGTAAGAAAAACATAATTACCTTCTTAAGATCCTCGTGTGTTTCCTCATCCAAAGTCACCATCCTAAGATCCTCAACCCATCCGGCCCTCGAAAAATCTTTTGCCTTCAAAATATCTAGCCACTTAGACTTCCAACCTCGCAAATGATTTTGAACATTGCTAATGCTATATGAAGTACCAAACTTGCCATTCACTATAGAACATGCAAGTGTGTATGAACTATTTCGGAAGGCTTTGTCACATTTTTCCCCTCTTGTGTCACCCTTTCTTGTCCCCCTTCTTCTCCAATTTCATGGTCTTGACTTCCTGTACTAGCACCAAGTGACCTTCTCTTTGATTGAGGAGGTACAAAAGGGCTACCGGTGTCACGCCCCGCTCCTGTAGGAGCGATCGTCCTCGCTAAGGCGTGATGCCGCATGAGCCTAGATTGCACTCGTGCAAGGCGGGTTCCATAACGGCCGATTTCAGCGGCTGCGACGGGATCGTCGCACAGAAGTCCCAAGCAGAGACATTGAATAATAGCAGCGGAAATTTGAAGCAAACACAAGTTATTCAAAAGAAGCTCTTTATTGATATTGAAACAAGGATTACAATAGAACGCAAGGCCAAGATTACAAGTCACTCAAGCTCACTCTTCTCACATTACAAGTCACTCAGCTCTCTCTCATCTCTCAATACATGTCTTGAACCAGCGGATGCTTCGGATAGGCGATGTCCATACATTATGTCCCGTATAAGTCTTAACTCCATGCGGCCGCACGCTTCGAATCGCCAAGGAACTCCTTGCCTCGACGCATCCAAGCTAGCTCCGCGCCACGAGCTTCTACCTGTGCCTGCACATAAAAACTATGTGGGTGTCAGTACTCAACTGTACTGGTGGAATGAGCTCCTCGTCCACCCATACAAAACCTACACGTTTGATTTACTTTGTACAATATAACCCTTTTGATTGTCTTTCTACTCTTGTCTTAGGATTAGTTTTAGGACAGACGCCTTGGCCTATTATGTCTCTAGACCATCCCGTGCTTGCATCAACGTTAAACTATCAAGTCATGTTTGCCTTACGGCCCAAAATCAGAGACGCAACTATACGATAAGATTCCATTCCCATGTGACCGTGCTACAAATCCTTATTGAGGCTGTGCCTCGCAACTCAGTGAGACTTAACCATATCGTCGCCTCACGGCCCTTGCTACTTTGATCACCAACTGACCCAATCGAGACTTGTGAACTTAGTGTCACTTAACCAACTTTGCCTTACGGTGGTTTCCTGACTTAAACTCCAACGACTCAAACCAACTTGTGCGACTCTATGCTAACAACTCAAGACTCGACACCAAACTCATGCCTAAGCACGTCGCCTATGTTGAAGCCAAATCTTAGGCCTAAACATTATCTTCTAACTGCACACACATTTAATTCAACTCAATCCAAAGGCACATACGGATTGTCGTCCGTGCCGACCCACCTATATGAGGTCACTAGCACCACAAGCTATACCTGGACTTATTGCTTTGTTATTTGGGATACCTTTCAACGCAAGTAGCGATCCCCGCTGAAAGCTTCTGACTAACCTGAGCGGTACTCCCAGCTCGGCTATGTCACGCCCCGCTCCCGTAGGAGCGATCGTCCTCGCTAAGGCGTGATGCCGCACGAACCTAGATTGCGCTCGTGCAAGGCAGTTTCATAACGGCCGATTACATCGGCGACGACGGGGTCATCGCACAGAAGTCCCAAGCAGATACATTGAACATTGCAGCGGAATTAGAACAAGAACACAAGACATTCAAAAGAAGCTCTTTATTGATATTGAATACAAGATTACATTTGTGGGCGCAAGGCCAAATTACAAGTCTCTCGTGCTCACTTTTCTCTCATTTGCAAGTCACTCTGCTCTCTCTCTCATCTCTCGATTTCAATGCTTGAGCCAGCGGAAGTTTCGGAAGGCGATGTCCATACATTATGTCTTGTATAAGTCTTCAATCCACGCGGCCGCACGCTTCGAATCGCCAAGGAACTCCATGCCTCGACGCATCCAAGCGAGCTCCGCGCCACGAGCTTCTACCTGTACCTGTACATGAAACATGTGTGGGTGACAGTACTCAACTGTACTGGTGGAGTGAGCTCCTCGCCCACCCATACAAAACCAACACGTTTCATTTACTTTGTGCAACATAAACCCTTTTACGATTGTCTTTCTATTCTTGTCTTAGGATCAGTTTTAGGACCGACGTCTTTGCATACTTGTGTCTAAGGACCATCCCGTGCTTGCACGACGACGTTAACTCATACTTTTGCCTTAGATCCTTCTCGTGCCAATAACGTAACCTATCAAGTCGTGTTTGCCTTACGGCCATAATCAGAGACGCCACTACACGAAAGACTCCATTTTTTTGCCTCTAGACCTTTCTCGTGCTTGCATTGTCGACGCACCGACTTATACTTATCTTTTGTGCCAAACTCTGGGACGTAACAACTCGGTCGTGCCATAACTCGATTCGTGCTTCAATATTTCCGAGGCAGCGCCTCCTCGCTTAGTCTCGCCTACACTTGTGTTGTGACAAACGGCCGTACCTCATATTTCGAGGTCGTGCCCAACAACTCAACGTAACTTCAACCAACTTGCCCTACGGCCCTTCTTGACTTAACTCGCAACAGCTTAAGCCTAACTCATGCAACTCTATGCCAACGACTTAACACTCGACACCATACCTCGTGCCGAAGCACGCCGCCTTCGTTGTAGCCAAATCTTAGGCCCAAACATTGTGTCTTCTAACTGCATACACATTCAACCCAATCCAAAGGCAACACGGGATTGCCGCCCGTGCCGACACATCTATATGAATGGTCACTGGCATTAACTAGCCATCGTGGACATAGCCTGGCATTCGGGACCCTTGCACCGCCGGTTGCGATCCTCGATGCAAGTCTCCGACTACCGGTTGCCTATTACCCAGCTCGGCTATAACCTGTTTTCCTAGGCCGAGTCGGTGCCCATGGCCCAGGGCTGCCGCTCGAAGAAA
>JANAVB010004040.1:0-25403 GCA_029216955.1 Iris pallida
GGTACTCCGGATCCTCTCGCGTCGTGAGGACGCTTGTTGAAGTTGTTACGGACGGCTGGCAGCGCCCTCCGTGGCGCGGGGTCGAATATTCGCTCGCTATCTAGTGCAATATCGTAGGATTCTCTGTAGGTTCGACATTATTGGTTCATGACATTCCTACGAAGATCGTATTCAGGCCCTGTTGGAAGCGCTCGCACTATGCTTCCTTGTTTGACAGGAAGGTCTCGACAAACTTTGCAAGTTTTGCGAACTTCGTCGTAATCGTCAACTGACATGTTCCCTTGCTTCAACGACATAAATTCGTCCTCTTTCTGTCGACGAAAGGCACGAGGAATATATTATTCTAGGAAGGCTTGCCTGAACGTCTCCCACGAGATTTTGGTGTTGGGGTCGGCTTCGTGGAGCTCTGCTTTTTCGCCTCCCACCAGTCGTAGGCCCTCAAGTGTAGCTGCAAGGCCGCGCACACCACTCTCTTGGACCCTTTGGTTGAGGAGACTGAACAGACCCTCGTTCTTCGCTAGCCATCCCATGATCTCGTGGGCTCTACTCGGTCGTTGAATTCAGACGAGTTCATCTTCTCGAACTCAGTTGCCTTAAACAAGGAAGAGGAAGACAGGTTTCATCGTTACTGGTTGCACTCCTTTCTCTTCTTCTTCGAATGCTGCAGTCCGAATTCTGCTGGGTTGGCATGTCGCACACCGAGTCAGTGGGTCCATCTGTTTTTGTTGGACACTGAACTGAGCCTGGATCTGCGCCTGCAGCTGTTGTTGTGGATCTCGCCTGGCGCTGTTGGACTCTATAGGCACATCAATTGCTCCTTTGTAGATTCGCTAGGCGCCACTTCTTCGGTGCTATCCGTGCTAATTAACGTAGCGTTGACAGCGGGGACACCGGTCTTCTAGTCATCCCAACAAAATTGAGCAAACTCGTTAATATTCTCGGAAATATCTATGAGCATATTGTATGGAACGATTATTTCATGCAGCATATGTCGAAAAGCGTAAAATTAGAAAATCGCAACAACATTCAAAAGAAAATGTTTTCGAAAGGTCCGAGGTGTGAACCGTGCTCTGATACCAATTTGTCGCGCGCCGATTCGTCGAATCGTTCGCCCTCGCATCGATTCAAAACGAATCGATCGTCTCGGGGCGTGATGCCATACAAGTCTAATTGGACTTGTACAAGACAAGAGTGTGTATTTGATAGTTCTTTTGAGACGAGTTGAAATTTAACAATGCAGAGAGTTGAAGACGCAGTATAGGAAGAAAATAAGCTTTTCATTAATAAAACTTGCAAATGATGTGCAATGTTATTTTACATTACATATGCCATTGCGGCTACATTCTTCGAAACCCAAGAGAAAAACATTCGATAAGCTGCCATAAAATAATTCTTGTCGTTCCATATATTCATGCCCCTTTATACATTGAAACTAAAAACCTTCGAGATGAATTGACTTCAAAATACAATACTTCAAAATAGGAGAGCATCGTGCCGCCTCCTTTGCTTCAGCTTCAGTCTAGTCTCGTGCTCCCACATTGCGCTCGTCACCTGGGAGTTGGAGATTAGTACACTTGGGAATGTACTAGTGAGCGGGACGAACCCACTCGTCTAAACCGACACTTTTTATTAAGGATTTGCATGCATCGAAGTTGTCTTTTATTTAGAACTAGATGATTTGCAGTTCATATCGATGGCATAACTTAAAGCAGTAAACAACATAGTAATTCTCAACATTTCTTACCACGGCCGTGCTCGTTCCTGCATAAAACAGATATAATACTTATCACCTGCATAAGACAATAGGTGTGCATGTAATCTATCTTATATGCAGTCATTGGTGATATCAACACCATAAAGGACGATTTCGTAGTATTGCGACGTGCTCTATCAGCCCGGGTTGCAAGCCCGACGGGAGATCTCGCAATGCCTTGCGCCGAAGCACGATTTCATAATTTCTTCCTAGATCGATTCGGTTCTAGTGTCCCGGATACCGTTTCGAGGAAAGCTGACCCTGTGCACAAGTTGTCCATGACCATGCGAATACGTGAACAGTTTTATCTATGCGGCAGATGCATGACACAAACAGAACTAAGCAGTATAACCCATAACTCGCAACAATTCATCCTTTGCCTCAAAGCCGTATGTTTTGATTTGGCTAACCGCATGCACCAAATTTTTGAGACACCATGTCACGAATCGATGTTTCAATATACTTTCCTTTCAATTTTTTTCGGTTTTGAACCAAACTGCTCGCCTCGATGCGATGTGTTAAGTTAATGTCTCTAGGCCTAGTTTATACTAGTTACATTACAGTTATCCCATGTTCTTTATCTTAGTGTCACAACATATATTCAACCAACATCATTTGAACGTTTGAACATTTAAGAATTTGTTGACGGGAGGAGTAGAAAAGAAGGGGCCGAACCGCCCACCTAAAAGAAATGCGCCGAGAGTAGGAGATCGCTTCGCAACACTCAAATGTCAATTACACGAACTCCTGCAATGGCACGAACATCATATTAGAATCCTTCTTCAATCCTTTCCCTTCGAAAATTCCAAAGGCGCATTCAGAAATCGACGCGAAAGTACTTATCAAAATCAAGCAGAAAAACATCAGAAAAATCCAAAAAAACCAACAACAGACCGGTCTCGTCGAAGGGACTCTTATATAGAGTTAACTCGCCAGGACACAGTCCGCTGCATCTAGGATTTATTCCAACAAAAGTCGATCCATTTGTTGGAAATGATCATATCATTTGTCCAAATCGATTTTATTGATGCCAAAATGTTTTTTATATCAAACTTGTTGCTGAGTCAGGCTAGCCATTATGTTTCCGACCATGTATGACTTGCCACGAGCCTATTACATAGTGCTTCGTACCAACGGGAGCGGGGCGCTACACTACTACCTAACTTACTTTATGATTAGCAAACAACCAACAAAATAGAAAGTAGCAGTAGTTTCCACTGCTTTTATAGTTTCTCTAACTTTCCATTTGCCAAAAAGGCCCTAAGAATCACAGAAGTATGTATGCATACACTCTCTCTATTTATAGAGAAATGAGTTTAAGTACCTAATCCCAGACGTAGGCATCCCCTGTGCAAACCTATGCCCAAAAACATTCCAACATCCAATTATGAGGGGAGGCTCCTCTGCTTTAAGAAAAGGTGTGAACCATATACCGTTTTCTAAAAAAAAGGACCATCTTTTTGAACAATTGCCCTCCTTTTCTTGGATGCTTGGGATGTTTCTATATTGGGTGGCATTAGGGCTCCCTGAAGCTCGGGCTTAGGTACTTCAAATTCTCTTTCATCTCTATCCTACTCTCCCTTACTTTTTATAAAAAAAGTTAAACGTGTTGAATCCATCTCAAAAGGGTCAAGACAATTTTGAACTTATCATGGCATCAGGCTGGGATAAGGGATAGGCCTTTTCTTATCCCTCTGTTCTTCCTTTCAGCGCTAATTTTTTGTCCCTATGACTTTCTTTATGTTCTTTCCCCTATTCTTTCTTTTCCTTTCCCCTTTTTTCTCGATTTAATGATTCCTTTACTAATTTCATCATCTTTTATCCTTGAGAGAACCTTCCCTATCCAGGGAAGGAGCTATCTTCCAAAAGTATATTAATGCACTTCTGCCTGAGATCTTGGTGAATTTATACATAAAGAAGTAATTCTTGTTCTTTTTTCAGTTATTACAGTTCTGAACTTTATTTCTTGTCAGAATTTGTCAATCTGTAGTCGTAATAATTGTCCTTTCATAGATCTGAAAAACTTCGTTGCACCAAAGTTCAATTCCTGTTCTTCTTTCAGTTGCTATAACTTCATTTCTTGTCAACAGACTCAACATCCCTAGTAACCATATGTTTCCTTTTCTTGAGAAACCTTAGATCTAACTACAGGTTGGGGAACCAAGTGGTTGAGGCCTTTCGTACGAGGAGGGGAGGATAGGTCCCAAGCAAAACCCACGGGAGACAGCCAAAGACTGGCCTTACTCTAAAAGGAAATCCTTAATCTAAAGACTTGGGTAGACTATAATTCAGTTCTTGTCATAATGCGTTCGGTTTTCAGTTGAATTCTACCTTCACAAGTTTTCCATGGCTGACTAATTTCCTTTATTAGTAGAGGCCCATCCAATTGAACTCTAGAGCATGTCATTCCTTATGCCTTATGAAGTTTCAAACAAAATTTTATTAGTAGCCTTTGAGTTGTCTTATCAATGGGTGGAGCTCTTCAGAGGCCTCGTGACTTAAGAAAATGAAGGATGTTTCATCTCAATCTTGTCAACTTCTCAGTCGGAGTTTGACTTGGAAGATTCTTCTCAGCTGAATCCATCCATGAGAAAGGATATTATCATTATTAA
The DNA here is from genome assembly GCA_029216955.1 of Iris pallida. NCBI lineage: Eukaryota > Viridiplantae > Streptophyta > Magnoliopsida > Asparagales > Iridaceae > Iris > Iris pallida. The sequence continues at coordinate 4,366 of JANAVB010004040.1, forward strand.
GCCAACCTGTCAAATTCCTGTGTCGCTCATCCTTAATTTTGAAAGAACACTAGGTCAATTGAGCTTCAAATAAAGGAATCTGAGAACATAGAGATATGGATGAGATGCACGTACATCCCTAGTTTATGCATCAATTTTTTTATTACCAGTGTGTTGCTTATTTAGATTTAAAGAAATGTTTATTCTTTGTATGTTTATTCATGCTGATGCTAGTCACCTATTGTGCTGTTATAGCCGTCTGAATGTGATTGTTTCTCCGTGATACTCATGATATGCATCTATAATTCTTCAGTTGTGCTAACTCTATACATTTGACTTCTTTTAGTATCTGTTTAAATTTTTTTACCTTTTCTTTTTATACTGCCTCGGTTTTCATACATTCGGCTGATATCCATGTCTTTTGGGTCATTACAGATACTTTTTAAGTACCCTCCTGGGAAGCGAGTAGCAAAGGAAGAGAGTGACATCCCTGCTTTCTGCTTCCCTGAAGGCGTTAAGGTGAAGTGCATCTCACTTTTACTATAGTCCTTTAGTTGGCATCTTACACATTCTTCCGAAGAATGATCGTATATAAGCAAACAATAGATGTAGAATGTTATATGAAAAATTATATTTGTAGACCATGAACTCTATTTTTTCTCCTCAATTTCCTTTTCTTGTTCATTCAGAGCCATGATATCTAGCATCCGTCTCTTTGAGAAAACTGGCACGACCTTTCATGTCTGGCGCATGCATGTATGTTGCAAAACTAATTTGTAATTGTCACAGATCCTGTTCTTGGGTTTTTCCAAGGTTTAAGAAATTGGTTGATACCAATTCGTGTTGGCTATATTTAGGTTGGGTTTGAGCAGACTCTACAAAGAACTACAGAACTGGTATCGGTCGAAACCATTAGCAACGGCTGAATTTAAAAAAATCTCAGCAAGTTTCTGGTGTGTTTCGTCCTGAAACAGGCATAAACTTTATGAAGCAGGTCCAGACATCCTGAAACTGGCCAAAATTTTGTTATTTAACATTTTAAGAAACTATGCTACATACTTGGTTTGGCTTTCAACCTGAAATGGTCTGAAACATGCCAAAATTTGGCCTAAACTGGAAGAAATTTATTAATTAGTTTGGTTTAAATTTCATTTTCATTTTAAAAACTTTTTTCAAGCCCATATATGGTATATTGCCTGTAAAATGAACCATGCTATAATGTCCAAGAAATCACGCAATTATTCTACTGCAATCAACATATAACTTCATAAACAATATATGGACTTTTGTTTAAGTGTCAATATTTAGTTTCTCATATATTTATGATTTTAAGATTATTTTATCTTTCCTAATGTTCGGATGATAATTGTTGGAACTGTCCATAGCTATACTTTTTTCCTGATATTTACACTGATACCAAACTTATGAACTTTGGTTTTGTCAACAGCTGCAACTGGAGATTTTCATAGAATTCTTTTGTCGGGTTTCCAAATTCAAAAGGCTAATTTGCAACTAAATACCTTGAACTATCCCCGATTTGCAACTTGCTACCTTAAACTATATTAACAGACAAATTAATACCCTCAACTTTTAGGTTCTTACAAGTTAATATCCTCCGTTAGACTGCCATCCAAACTTCCAATCATGTGCACATCATGACCATTATGAACATTTTTGCTATTCAATTAAAAAGAAAACCCCTACCTTATCCCTTCTTTCCTATACTCAACCGTAACCATAAATCTAAACCTAAGCCTAAAGCTACCTAATTGAGGATTGAGATGCTTGAGATGGTATCATCTGAGGGAGTCATCTAGGAGGTGGGCCTGCGAGGATGGTGGTCGACAAGAGGGGGTGGGTGGCCATGGGATTTGTTTAGGAGTTGGGAAAGACGAGGAGAGAGGTCAACAATGATTGGGGTGGGAGGATGTGATCGGCCTAGAGGGGTTTGTTTAAGAGAGGCTGACGGGACCGCCAAAAGGTTTAGGATTAGGGTGAAGCATAAGACAAGGATAGACCAATGATTTTCTTTTTCTTTTAAGAACCTACGGTAGCAAGTTGCAAAAAACTTAGAAGTCCAGGGTATTTAAATACTAAGTTTAAAGTTTAGGGTAGCAAATTGTCAATTTTGATACTTCAGGGTATTTACAACTTGGAAATAGTTCAGGGTATTTACTTGCAAATTAACCAATTCAGAGTATAAATGAACTTATTTATAGAATAAATAATATAATTGTAGAGCAATTCAAAACTAGTTATTATTTTCGTCACTAGTAGCATGAGACATAATATATTAGTCAAAGGAGTTGCTACAATTAGGGCAAGGACTGAACAAACTTGGATTGAGGCGGAAAAAGACTGTCGTTTTTGTTAATGTTATAGAGGAGATGGCCCTAGAGCTGAATGAAAAAAAAAAAGATTCAAATAGCAGACCCAAGAACTTAGGATACATACATTTTGTTGTTCAAAACTAGTTATTTTCTCTTAGAATATTTAGGAACATCAAGGATTTACTTTGACGGGGATATTTGAAAAGTGACAACAGTTCAAGAAAAGTTTATCGGTTTATCCCACTTTTATTATCCCAAAAAAGTTCTACAGACAGAGATGGATGGCCTGTTGTGGAGAGTGACCAGTACCATTGATTTTGGTTGCAGTGAAAATGCTCCCCACGTGAATGCCCTCTAATCACGAATTATCACACATACAATATGCAGGAACAATATTAAATTTGCTACTCTGAAAGCATTGTGTGATGGGAATTTGATCAACCCAAAATTTTGCTATATTACCACCGATGGGTGATCGAGTAGTAGCACTGGTAAGGGCGGGGAGGAGTCGGCATGGGTTTGAATCCAACCATTAATTACATGGGTGGGGGTCTTTGTGCTAGTAACCTAGAATAGGGACGCTCATTAATGATTGACCTTATCTAAAAAAATAAAAATAAAAAGCTATATTTCTTGACACTTGCTATAGTCTTAGAAAGGCGCCTCATTTTTGTAGTATGTCTTCTTTTGCCAAAAAAAATGTTTGCACTTTTAGTTTTTCCATATGTAGATACAAATCCAAGCATATAGAACTTTATGCATCTTGACACACACACACAATATATATATATATATATATATATATATATATATATATATATATATATATATATATATATATATATATATAAAATAGAGAGAGAGGGGGGGGGGGGGGGGGGGGGGGCGATCGGAATCCCCATATGTTCTCGAAATCGCAATCGTTGGATTATATTTATGAATTATATTTTATGAACGTTCATATTATATCAAAATTTTGCGAGAAATTGGGTAGTTTAAGGATATAATCTCAACGATAAAATAAAATACAATCCAACTGCTGCTATTTCTGAGAACATGCATGAATACTTAAGAGCGGGGATCCCGATCTCTTCTTATATATATGTATATATTATCGTTCAGATTAGATCTTTCAATTACCCACTTTCTCGCATAATTTTGATCTAATCTGAATAGTCAAAAAATACAATCCAACGGCTGCTATTTCGAAAACATATGGAAATTCCGATCGCTCCTCTCTCTCTCTCTCTCTATATATATATATATATATATATATATATATATATATATATATAATATAAAACCATGCAAGCGACGACAGCTCCAGAGGGCGACTTAGGGTTCATGGAGTTGGCTTGGGATCTTGTAGTCCGGCGGAGAGAGGAAAGGGGGGCAACTATCCCGTAGCGTCTCCACCAACCGAGGACGCAGGTGGGTGGACAACCGTCGACGACGGAGGTGACTTACATGGAGGAGGGACGTGGGCGGAGGTCGCAACTAACGGGGTGCAGATGGACTTAGGAAGAGCGAGGCTTGGAGCGTACCTCCGACGCGAACTCGTGGTTGCGGGTGGTGGTCGGTGCTGGAGGTTTGCTGAACCATCGTAGAGTGGGAGGATGACAAACTCTAAAGTAGACAGAGGGAAGGCGGCGCACGGCAGAGGGGGACACGAGGCCGCGGAAGACGCTAGAAACAGGCGACCAGTAAGAACAAAGAAAATTTGCCTACTTTGGGGAGAATGTGCATAATCACAACACAAGTAGGAAGTCCTGGGCTGAGGTTTGTCGGCCAGGGGTATCTCAATCTACTGCCGAGATGCAGTACGTTGAATCGAAGATTGTTAATGGTATACGACATGCCGAATTCACACCGGTAGATTTGGAGGAGACAACGGAATACTGAAAGAACACCTTGATTATCTACGTATTGGGTGATAAACCATACTACGAACAAATCAGGGCCTATGCTCTGGAGACCACAGGGCACTATGGAGATTTTCTCCCGCGACAATGGATTCTACATCGTTAGATTCAGATTGCAAGAAGATGCGGAATGCATCTTTGGGGGGGTTCATGGACTTTCGACGGTCGTTTGATAATTCTCAACCGGTGACATTCGGACGCCGAATGTGAACGTGAGTTTTGGAGTATTCCAATGCTTATGAAGCTTGCAAGTCTAATCAGGAAGCCTATTAAATCGGATGATGCCACGACTATAAAAGCGAGACTTTCTTACGCTCGATTGTTAGATGAGATGGAGGCATGTACTGAACTTCTGCGGGAAGTTGAATTTGAATTGCCAACTGGGAAGTCCTAACGCAAGTAGTCGACTACGAGTGGGTGCCACCTTTGTGTAGCCATTGCCACTGTTTCGGGCATGCGCTCAAAATGTGTCCGTTGGAGGTCGCGAAAGATGGCCACGAGGCTGGGACTAGCAACTGCCACTAGCATAATCTAGAAGATCAAATGGCGAAGGGAGATGTGCAGATGGAGGCAGAAGATAATCCACCAAGGGCTATCGAACACATTATGGTCCCCAAGCAGTGGTCCCATCTAGTGTACTGGGAAAGAGACACCACATAGAGGAAGGAAAATATAGATGGGATCTTCCTTCGGCCAAATAATACCATACATAGATCAAAGTTCTTTGCAGACTAGGAGCCAATCAACACTTGCAATTAGAGGACGGGAAGCAGGTACTACTCCCAGTGACATTCTCAACTATACCAGGAAGAAGCGGCTAGCCACGTTAGAGTCAACAACTGGTGAAGATATACTATATGTGCTTAACCTAAAATGGCGATTACTCTTGAATGAGGATACACGTGATTCCAATAAATGTAGTATGGAGGAGCAAGACGTAGGATCTAACTCTCAGAGCACCTGGCGGGGAGTTCCGGTAGTGTCCAAGGTTCCAAAAACTTACATTAATGTCAATCCTGACATGGAACACGCAAGGTGCTAACTCGTTGGGTAGATGGCGGGAGATTAAAGTAGTAGCAAAGCAAACACAAAGTTCAATAACTGGTTTGCTGGAAACGAAAATAAAATCAAAGAGGAAGCTAACTAGAAGAACTCCTAACTTCTGGTCACGCGCGCACAATCTCAGCCAGAGTGATATGGCGAGAATTTGGATATTATAGGACAACATAACTTGGTCGGGGGAAATAAGACACTTCGGATCAGCTAATAATTGGAGTCTTCACTAATAAAGGAGGTTTCAAGATTATGTTCGGGGTAGTATAGGATCACAATGACAGACGTAAACGGGAGAATACATATTAGTATGGTTGCTGCCACACAACTTCAACTTCCAGTTCTTCCGGTTGGAGATTTCAACGCAATGTTGTTCAATCATGAAAAAATTGTGGGTCGTCGAGTCCCAGACTCATTACTCGACGATTTCTGTGGATGTCTTTTGCAATCCTGCCTCAAATGTCTGGAGAGGTCATGACATATCTGGACGTAGACCAACAAAGCCATCAACAACTGGATTGCTTGTCAGTTGGACAGAACCATCGAGTGAAGGCGGAAGGACTTGCTTCATCCACCAGCGACCACACACCTATCCTGGTACGCCTGACGAAGACATCCACGGTCGGTGCTCGTCCATTTTGCTACAACAACACGTGGCCTACGATACTTGGGTATAGGGAGGCGGTTGAAGCTGGACTGAAGGCTGGAGTGGATGAAAATGCACATTACCGTCTGGTCCAACAGTTCAAGGCTGAGGTGTTCCCTTAAGACATGGAATCATACTCGGTCGAAGGCGGTGCTGGCCTAGCGGGAAGCGGATCTCCAGCGGTACAAGATCGGGTGCAAGAAGACCTTCAAAACGCGAACCTGGCACGTGAGGAGAAGGATATATTGAAGGAGGTACACATTCTTTCTTTGCACGAGGGGATTCAATTGGCACATTACGCCAGATACAACTGGCTGAAGGATGGTAACATGCGTTCCAAATTTTTCTATGGTATAATTCGGACGTGTCAACACAGGAACAACATAAATAAACTCATCGACACAATGGGCAGAGATATTTCCTTTCCAAAGGATATTCAGACGGAGGGTATCGACTTCTAAAAGAAATTATACAACCAGGATGACTATTCTCAAGCGTTTCCGTAACTCATATGCAAGAAGATTGTCACCAATGAAGGTAATCGGCTATTAATGGCTCTGGTTACTATATAGGAGGTGGAGGAGATGGTAAAAAATGCGGACCCAAATAAGGCTCCAGGGCCTGATGGTTTTAGCAATAAATTTTTTAAGACACTGGAAAAAGTTGAAGAGCCCCATTCTTGCTATCATATGGGACTTCTTCCAAAAAGGAAGATTGCTTCGGGAGTTAAATCACACATTCATCTCTCTTATTCCGAAGAAGGAAGGTGCTAACATCGTTGAATGATTTCTGCCCCATTATCTGCTACAATTTCTTGTACAAAATTATCACTTATATATGTGCCGCCGTATGGAAAAAATTATGCAGGAATTATTTTCCCTGATCAAGTTGCATTTGTGAAAGGGAGATCAATTGCCGAAAATAATTTTTAGCTCATGATGGTCAGGGACTTCAACAAAGTTGGTGCAATCAAGGCTTGTATGAAATTGGATCTCAGGAAAGCTTACGACATAGTTAATTGCAAATTTGTTTGCTATATCATGTTGGGCATGGGTTTTGATCAAAAATGCGTAGATATGGTACACAAATGTAAATCTATGTCGACTTTCTCGATTCTTATTAAAGGTCAACCATATGGATTTTTTTCCAGTAGCCGGGATCTGCTCCGGGGGTCCACTGTCCCCATATTTATTTACATTGGTCATGGAGTATTTTACGTGTGTGATAGATGTGACAGTGCACATGAAGCTAATCACTCCGTTGTACAGAACGGTTAACCCAAACGTATCACACTTAATTTACGCTGATGATTTGTTATTGTTCACGGTTTCAATTAATAGGTGATTAGCTGCCATTGCAAGGATAATAGAGGAGTTTGGACACCTCACGAGGTTCCAACTCAATAGGGATAAAATTATGGTTTACTTCAACTCCCGCTGTCCAAGTCAAGAGGAGTTGAAAGACATTATCCAAGTCGAGAAGGGCTATCTACCGGTGAAATACTTGGGGTTACTGCTGTCGATTAATTATGCTCGTGCTATCGATTGCCAGAGTATGGTTAATTATATTCAGCAAAGAATAGAAGGATGGCATGTGCAAAATTTATTATTTGGAGATCGGATCGAACTAGTGCGTTCGGTCATCTTAGCTATCACAATATTCTGACTCCAAGCAATAATGCTCCTAAGGGCTACGATTCGGAAAGTGGAAAAATTATGTGCTGATTTCGTATGGTGTGGAGGTATACATACTATTGCCTGGGCAAAATTATGACATCCAAGAGAAAAAGGTGGGGTCAGACTTCGTTCATTATCTGTTCTTCGTGATATAGCCAGGTTGAAGCTGACTTGGAATTTTATAGAAGAGAAATCACTATGTGCAAGATGGACTAGAAACAAATACTTAAAGGGAGGAAGCTTCTGGGTTCAACCAATCAATAATAACTATTTTGTTATATATAAAACAATTCTGCAACACAGAGAGAAGATCAAAACGATGCTCACAAGGATTATTAGTAACGGATTGGACACCAACTTGTGGTTTGATCCGTGGCTACATCATCAAAGTATTCTTTAGAGACTGGGATGACAGACATACACATTGATGAGATGCAATGAGCATGTTAGCTGTTTAATTCGACAAGAAGTATAGAGGATGGAGGAGCATCTGGTTGGAAGACTCCTTAGTGCAGCTATAATCGATCTTCCAATAGACGTTACCAGCGGTAGTGCCAAGCGGGTTTGGGATGATACATCATCGGGTAAGTTCGAATTCTTCCAAGCCTTTGAGCAATTCCGGCCAAGGAACCAGAAAATCCAACATGCCGAGTTTATTTGGATGAAAGGAATCTCGAGTAAAATGAAATTCAGCATGTACAAAGCATTAAAAGGAAGATTGTTAACATTGGACAGTCTTGTCAGGTTTGGAGTACAGATACATGGACATGGATGCTCATTGTGCCATCAAGACAATGAATCAATCAACCATTAATTTTTTACTTGCTCGTTTGCACGGGATGTTTGGTCTGCACAAAGAAATAAGTTAGAGTTAACTTCCTCCATAGCCCGAGACATTAATACACAAATAGAAGACATCTCTAATCAAAGGGGAAGAGGGGCCCGGTGGTTCAAAAGAGCTTGAATTCGATTATTGGTAGATGTCTGGCATCTCTGGATAGAAAGGAACCGCCGCATTTATGAGGGGCTGCGCACGACTCAAGTGGGAATCCTGCATAACATAGAGTTTGATGTAACAAGTATGAGTTATTGTAGCAGAGATTTAATTGTATTAATCAGCAATAAATTACCTTTTCCTATATATATATATATATATATATATATATATATATATATATATATATATATATATATAGGGGCCCGGTGGTTCAAGAGAGCTTGAATCCGATTATAGGCAAATATCTGGCATCTCTGGATAGAAAGGAACCGCCGCATTTATGAGGGGCTGAGCACGACTCAAGTGGGAATCCTGCATAACATAGAGTTTGATGTAATAAGTATGAGTTATTGTAGCAGAGATTTAATTGTTTTAATCAGCAATAAATTACCTTATATTATATATATATATATATATATATATATATATATATATATATATATATATATATATATATATATATATATATAATTTTTTTTTCTGTATGTGTATTAGATAATGTGTCTGACCTGCTACACTTGTGATAGATACATTATTTAAGCCAGGGTAAATAATTCATAGTTCAACTGTATGTGCTTACAAAGCTACAAGTTTTGTTTGCTCAAAAATGCATTAACTTTACTTTCATTGTGCAATTGTTTTTTTTTCTTTGCATCTCATTTCAAGCTGCATTATTAGTTATAAAATGGTCTCTGCAAGGTGTTGCGTTCTATTCTAATTAAACATTTGATAATTCTTGCCGATTCTGTAGTATAACAAGTTCCACTGTATGTTATTAGAATGTCTTAAAAAGTAGGATGTTGAATTAATTTAGTTCCTACTTAGTTTTCTGTTTCTGTTTCTGACTTAAAAAGGAAAAGAGAGTAGAAAATCAATCAAATGTTAAACATTTTTCTAGAATGAACTGGTAACCTGCTTAAGAATTATGGTCTTTTGATTTCATGATACCAATCTTGTTCTTTATGGTTGGACTTTATGTACACCTTTGGCATGCAACTATTTAATAGGTTAGCCTCAAGAAAAACCCTATGCAAGTAGGCAAATGGTCAAGAAACATTTATAATTACGATATTTGTTGTTGTATTTCATAGATAGCAGTTGGGACTGCCTGGCCTTCTCTTGTGTTGATCTCCTTTTAACCGTTTGTGCTTTCAATCTTTTATTTTCTTTATGTTAACTGCATCACATGCTGATAAGTCGTACAATGCAGGCCAGGTTATTGGAGAGGACTCCGTCCCTGAGTGATCTTAATGAACTGGTGTTTGGACAGGTATGCTGAATATATTAGTGTTACTTAAAGTAAGTGAATTACGATTTATTTTCAGAAACTGGTTATGAATTTAAGCTCATTATTCTTATAGAGCTTCTACCTTACCTTGTCAGTTTATGTGGGGACATGTATTACTTGGTGATCTTAGTTGGAAACTAATTGGATATGAATTTACAGAGTGCTGCATATATGCATTCTAAACATTTTGAAATAAGTATTGTGAAGATTTTGTAAACACATTAGGTAATTAAACATCCATTATATACTGGTATAACGGGAATTCTCCATGACGATGGAGTTAAGGTGCATGAACGTGTACATGGCTCAACAGAATGCAGACAGAACAACATGGATACATCGTGAGTCTTGTTTCTGTGTTGTGTCCTACCTGGGACAACGGACATGCCATTGATTGTCGAGTGTCCGTAATTTCAATTGATGGAGGTTAGATTAGATGGTGGACAATACAGTTGGAGTTGACTGCACGGTGGCTTGGTGTTTGGAAGATTTAGGGGTGGGGAAAGGGTATTATGGAAAAAAACTGAAATAGAGAGAGGGAGCCTACTGTGTTAGTTCTTTCATTCAGGAGAATCGAAACTGCTACCTTGCAGGTATTTCTTATGTCTACTAACTATATAGTGGTTAGTCAGCAATTACTGCTTTGATGATCTTTTCACCTCATATTGCCTTTGTTTATCACGACCTTTCCTCTCTCTGAACTCACATACTCTACAATGTTTTTGTTTCTTAAACTGTACACCTGCCAGCCTGGGGGAATTGCTCTACGGTATCCTTAGTGTATAGTTATAAAATCTGTACTCTCGTATTCATTATTTTTTTCAGCGTGTCCTTATAAGGAAACGGATTTGAAAGTTCAGACACATTACACAAAGCAAACTGTATCAAGAACCTAGTTAGGGACATTTGAAGATAGATTAGAGTTCAGCTTTTATAGATGGCAACGCTAGGTTGTTATATTTTTGCCTCTCATTTGTCATTTCCCCCCTTATTCACAAGATTTCTCATGGCTTGTTTCTTGAATCCTGGAAAGTTCATGCAAGCCTGCTTTGTTCGACTCTCGTGAAGCAACATTCGGTATTGGTTACGCATCTTGGTTTGATCAACCAAGTAGTCGACATAAAAGAGGGCACTTTACAGTCAAATAATTCTTCTGGCATGCTTACTTTGGATATTTATTTCTTGTGAAGAACAATGACATGTTTTTGATGTACGTGAGATGTTTAGGGCAAGATAGATGTTTAATTTAGTCATCTCTTCATAATTATTCATTTGAAAAATCTGATTATCAATTTATCATGACCATTCCTCCTGGAAAGTTTCAAACTGAGACATCAGGGGATCCCAATGCCACGAGGCCCCATTTATAGATGGTCTGTATATTAGTACTGCACTCATAATGGATTATCGGGTTCAGCTCCAGATCTAAATCCAAATCCGATCTTAAATATTGGATCTATTATTTTCAGATCCGGAGCATCCATAAACAGTTATGGATAGAAAATCTGCTCCACTTTCTGGATCTAGATATCTGGATACCTATATAAGTATATAAATCATATTAATATCAATAACACTATTCTACACTTATAACAGTAGACAAGGCATTATACATGACTAAACCTATTATACTGAAATATATACCAACACTCGAACATATAATAAATTAAATTAGTTAAGAGATAACTGAACTATACAAAATCATCACTTCAATTGGAAACCCAAACACCAGTATTTTCAAAACCCTGTTATATCTTATATCTGATACGTATTTGTATTTGTTCTATCCTTACCCTTTTTTCTTATATTCGATCCAGATCCATATCCAAATCCAAATCCAAATCCATTCTTTTGCCAAATAAGGTTATTGTTTTTATTTTCGAACAATATTGGTATCCTTATCCATACTCGATGTTAGAAAGCAAATACGAATATGGTGATACCTATATGTGAACCGTATCTGGTCCGAATGCACCCCTAATGGGAAGGATAAGATGTACACAACCTTTACCACCGTATATATGGAAGGCTGTTTCCGTGACTTGAACAACTAAAACATCAATGCGTCATGCAATAAATAATTTTTTTTTTACTTTGCACACCTATTGATCATTCCATTGGTACAATGCAAGCATATCATTAGGATGATATAAAAGGGCGTCCTAGTGCCACGAGGCTCCCATCTGCACGAGAATACCATTGGGATGATATAACCATCCTGTTTGCTGTCTATAATATGGTGTTGGTCGATGATAATAGAGAAGGTGTCACACCACGCTCCAGGTCGGGCAACTTGACATCGTAACTACATTCTATATGAACTCCAGTTCATTATAGAGTAGTCAAAAGTTGTAGAAGGGTGTAATCATAAGTAGTTCTATAACATTTTGCCTATCAAATCTATATATCAATCCATCAAATATAATCAAGAGACATGATGAACTTAATAAGAAAATGTTGCAGTCGTAAATCGTAATTCATACATGTTCATAGATGCGAACCCAAAGACAATGAAAGATGAGCCCGAAATATATACAACATACTCCGGAGAGTGGAATAATCCAAGTGTAGGACAGACCCCTACCTCAATATTGCCCAAGTAGCTAAAACATGTTACTAATGAAAAGTATCCTAGATCAGATAATAAGACAAGGGTGAGAAAACCCACGGCTGTTCCGGTGCTCTAGGGTATGCCAACGGTCTGACGATCGTGCAACTGGAGTTCCTTGTACTCTCCCTCCGACTCCAGCTTAAGATCTGAGCAGCGTAAACCTAGGTTTTGTTAGAGTGAAACCAACAAGTGTCTAAAGGAGTTCAAGCATGTACAATACATTATATATATAGAGCAGATAACAACAATTTATATGGAACATAAAGTAAGCTACCAAGCAGAATATAAGAGCGTAAAGCTGCAGTAACAAGATATCAGAGTCATGATACAAGGATACCGGAGCAAGGCACATGTACGAGCTACGTGTACTAGAGAGCTAACGCCAAATGGTATGAAGATGCGGAAAGTAAACAATCAAAAGGTGCATGCCTATGCTAAGGTGCAAGCTAAGTCGAGCTCAATGCAACTTATGCTATGCTATGTCGTGTCATGGTGTGTGCTATGATGTGCAATGTCCTAGGCTAGGATGGTGCATTTTGAGAATTAACTCCCGTCACATAGTCTACATAGTAAACTTCCCTTGTGGTTTTTCTGTATATGTTTTGAAGACGACCTCAAGACTATCTTCAAACACATACCCCTCAATCTGTACCACTAGGTACTCAAGCAACCAAGAATAATACCGTGGTTTAGGCACCACACTTGCCATCATGAACAAGACTGGTTTAAGTGCCACACTCGCTAACTAGACGATTAGTAGTGTCACCCATGCCCTACGGATCTAGTTGATGGATTCATCTAATCTATTCTATATGATTAGTGGTCAAGGGAAGCTGCTATGTGAATCACTGTTCTCCCCAACCCCGTGCACGCATAATAGGATACAAACACAATACAAGTCTCTATCAAGCTTGTTATTTCTTTCATTCTTGCCTCGGCTTGAGTCACTAAGGCTAGGATCTCTCAAGCTTATTCGTTCATTCTTGCCTTGGGTAGGTCAAGCCAAGGCAAGTCGCGACATGTCAACCCAAGCCACGACACCCGCATATTCACTTTGATGTTCACGAATCAAGGTAATGCATATCAGAAATCTACTGCTATGATAATGTATAAAGTATAAACATAGAAACTAAATAAGCTAACACACAGGACCTGAGCACGAGGGAAAAACAATTGCTCTATTGTCCCGATCGGTTAGCAAGTTGGCTAGCCGGTCTGGACTGAGTGACACTACATCATGCACTCTTGTCCATTCCTTGTTGCCATGCCCGTATCTACAAGTTCACTTGGTCCTAGTACAGTGTTCTAAATGGCGGCCGCCTAGCCCGTCTAGGCGGTAGGCAGTTTCTCTCCGCACCACTTTTCGGTAGGTGGTGGAGTGAGCGGCCAATGGAGGTTGGCGGCATAGGCGGAGGTGAGGCGGCGTAGGCAGGCGCCTAGGCCAAGCAATACCTAACAAGATATTTTGGCCAAAAAGGTATTGTAAGCATTATGGGCCTATGGTTCACTTTTACAAAACTAAAACTTTATAAATTTCGTTCTACAACTTAGTTATGCATGGAACACCCTTAAAATATACATATTATGCAAAAAACCAGTGGTAAAATAGTAAAAAATGTTCAAACGCCTAGGCGGTAGGTGGACTCTCTCTGCCGCGCACCGCCGTTTAGAACCTTGTCCCAGTAATTAATAGCATTCCAACTCATGCTATTAATCATAAATCTATGTAACGATATCGGTGTCGTGTCATGCATATCCGTGTCAGGATATCAAGTTAACAATGAAATATCATGTAAACCTAAGTATCGTCATTCCAGCACATTCCAGGCACTAAACAAAGAAGATAAAATAAGCTAGAAATGAACATTACAAGGTTCAAACACAAAAAGATCAACGACACGTTGTACAGGGAGCTGGTTTATTGAACCGCTTGGTCAACCTATCTGTATATCTGATTGATTTTCCTGTTGCATGGCTGCTCTGACAGACAACTTATCGTTTTCGTTTATTGCCTGGCTGCTCTGACAGACAAACTATTGTTTTCGTTTCAATTCGATTCCACATGATTCCAAACCCAAGCAATCCAAGCATGTACAGAACATAACTAGAGTTGAACATAGAAATGATGTAGATGTAGGAGCATGTGTGTATTCATGCTATTTTATCATTTATTCGGAAGGAGAGCAAGAACTAACATAAGCATAGGATATCTTGACTTGGTGGCATTAATCATGATGCATATATATAATGTGAATCAAAATCAGTAGGGAAGCATAAAGAATACATTATGAGTGGTATATATTAGTTATAGACCTATATCTAGGTTTAAGCTTGCAATGAAACTTGTCTTAGTTTGAAGGCGATGTTCTCAAGGGCCTAATCCTTAGGCTAAGCTCCTAGATCTCCTTAATTATCCCTACTTGTAACTTCCTCTTTGGCACACCTTCCAATGTAGCTCAAGATCCAAGGAGAATGCAGAAGAGAATGTGAAGAGAGAGGTAGAAAAGGAAATAACAAATGATTGATGAGATAGAAGTGGGATCTTTTATTGCCTTCATCAATCCCTAGATAGATTCCAAGTATCCTCCATAAATGATATCCACCAGCTAATATTTGATTTCTATCTGAAATACGCCTTCCAGAAAAACCTAGACAATGAATGACACGATCAATAGAGGCCGCAAATTGCTGACATGGCAGTGTTATCCGGGTCAGAAATATGATTGGTTGGTCGGGCGACTAACCATTCATGCTTCAGGCAAAAGTGGTCTTCCTTAGGGTGAATGACTGGTTGGCCTAGGTCTGGTAAAGGGCCCTAATTAAGTCTATCGGTCTTGGACTGGGTTGATATGAGTCATCAGCGATACCGACATGTTGGCTGTTGTTAAACACATTGTTAGGTCTAATTAACCATTTCTCTAGTAATGAATTTTATATATAGGTTAGCCTAGGTTGATGTGATACACACCCATGTTCAATGTAGTTATACTAGGTCTCAACCAAGCCAAGTGTACCTAACGTGAAGTATTCTAAGTTATCACTACATCACTATAGTATAAAATACAGATACTGGAAACTAGGACTTACACAAAAGGGTTACATAATAAAACAGAAGTGTGGTGAGAAACTTTGGAATGTAAGGATTTTAAAATTGGGACTAAAAGAAAGGAGGCTGCTATTTTGCCCGTCCGGGGGCTAGCCCGCTGCTGGCCCGCCCCCACGTGGCGGACGCCCATTGGCTCCCCACCTGGGTGGGCCCAAGTTAGCAAGGGTGGTCAATGGTTGCCCGCCACGTGGACGCGGGCCAGTCCCACGGGCGGGCAAAATAGACTTTCCGTAAAAGAAATTATATGAAATATAATTTCAACCAAAAGACAAATAAGTAGGAGAGAGTAAATATAGATGGGCAAAAGATACCCAGAATTTTAGTTTTTGGTATTTAGGATCAACCATTCATCATGATGGAGAGACCGAAAAGGAGGTAATGCATAGAATTAACACATGATAGTTGAAATGGACGAGTGCTGTTGAAGTACTTTGTGATCGGGAGATACCTTTGAAGTTGAAACAAAAGTTCTATAAGACGACTATAAGATTGACTATGCTTTATGGATCAAAGTGTTGGGCAATTAAAAACAACATGCCTAAAAAATAACTGTACGGAATTTTTTTTATTGTAGCGAAAATGAGAATGCTAAGATGGATGAGAGATAATATATTAAAAGATAAGATAAAAATGAGTGTATTTGTGAGAAGTTAGAGGTGGCGCTCGAGGACTAGATGAATGAACTCATCTTAGGTTGTTGAACATGCGCTATGCAGACAAATAGCTTCTCCAGTAAGGAGGAGTCATGAGATAGTAGTTAAAGGAACCATTAGAAATGGAGGTAGGCCTAAACGAATGTAGATTGAAGTTTTAAAGAAATATATGATTTTTGTTAGTGTTACATATGACATGGCCCTTATCATAGCTGAATGAAAGAAAACGATGCAAACAGCCGACCTCCAGAATCCGGGATGAAGGCTTTGTTGTTGTATTCGTTGTTAAAATGTAGCTATCATTAGTCAAATATATTGTTTTTTGTTAGAACCCAGTGCAAACTGTAAATGACATCTCAGTTCATTGTCTTACTTTTCTGTATAGCTGTTCGTCATGGTGTTAGAGTTAGTTGTCTTTCTCCTGTTACTGTATTACAAAAAAGGTTATCATTCATTTTTTGTTCGTCTATATGGTCATTCATAGTTTTATGCTCATTTCCACTCATAATTTTATATACAACATGCTTACTTTTGTGATAGTGTTTAAGAACCTTTTAACCTGCAATCCAGGAGCATCTGGCCCGGGATGATGTATCTTTTATCTTCAGTTTGAAGGTTTGTCTTGTTTCTTTTATCTGAATCTATGTACAAGATTCCAAATAAATAGTATGAAGGCCAAAGGCTTGCATATTCGTGTGCTTTGTTGTCACTTTTGACGGTTGTAACTTATTTCTGGAGGTAATTTTATGAAAGTGACTTTGTAGTTTTATGAACAACAATCTTCTGTCCGTTGCACACATGCACACACACACACATGTGCACGCGCGCACACATTCACACGTGCATGTGTGTATCTGAGGCTAATTTTAGATATATATTACTTTGCTTTCATGGGTTACTTTAGTGATCTAGTAAGGCTGACTTTTATCATTATAAATTTATAATTATACATTTGTTGTTAGTAAACCTGCTTCACAAGACTTAATAATCCCCTCCCAGATGCCATGATTGAAAAAGATCAATATAAATCTACTTATTTAGTTGCCATTTAAATTATTCATGTTTCATCTATTTGTCATTTCTATGTAAATTCCTTGTTAAACTGTACCCATTAAATTTGTTTATAACATTAGGAAGAGTCGCAAACTCATAACTTTTCTAAAGGTTCATAGTATCTGTATCGGAATCGGTATCGGGCCATTCCTATGAGTATCAGGATCAGCAATATCGGCGGTTTCGGATCGGAGTATCAGATTTTTTGGTATCGGAAAGCAAATAATTATTAATAAATTATTAACATTTAAAAAAAAATATTTCATATATTTTGGCATAATTTTAAGTATTTCCAGTGTTGTTTCTTAGTAATTTTGAAATTGAATGAAATAATAGTCACCATTGCCGAATGCGATAGATCAGTTTTCTTGTTTTACATGCTTTTACAACCTTACTATGCATTTACACCCTTGATGATTGGTCTTTTTCGTTCAATTTTCTTTGCCGAATTGACCGGAAAAGAGATCTCCAATGTTGGTATCGGTCAGTATCGGGTATCGGTCAGTATTGGATCGGGACATGCCAATTCGTATCGGTATCGGCCGTATCGGATCGGTATCGGCCGATACTGCAAACTATTTATTCTCCAATTCTTACTTTTTGATACCCAACTTTTATGTTGCGAAAACAATAAATTTTGGACGGTCCTGCTTCAGAACGTTTGAGATATCTGTTCCATACTCTTGCATGAGCTTTTAATATGTGCTCTTTAGAGTTAAGCATCTTGCTTGGACCTCACAGGTCTTGTGCTTGAAAAGTTATAGTTGTGGGTAATCACAGCATGTCTTAACTCTTACAGTATTTGGTCAACCCATCACTCCAATTGATCTTTTGAACATGGTCCTTTCAAAGTGGTCTTATACTAAGGTTGCTTTAGATTTTATTTGTTTTCTACTCTTGTTTTATGGTTATGCAGTATTAACCGAGTCGCTCACAATTACGTGGGTCAGTTCTTTCGTGAGTGCGTCTTTTGTTAGTAATTTTTCTGGCAGATCCAACTTGAATAAGCTGTTATGCAATTCTGTCTTCAATCTCAAGTTCTCAACCCTCTTATACCCCTTGAGTAGTCAAATTCCTGACAGTTTGTTTGTACATTATATTCATTTATCTATTGATTGGAAATCAATCTATAAGAGTAGAATTAAAAGATGGGCATGTGAGATGATCACACTTCTTTCTACAGTAACATCATTCTTTCATATTGACTGTTGCATATGCTGTCCAGGTGTCAGACAATGCGACACTATATGGTGTTTGCCTGCATGTCCAGGAGATAGTTCAGAGGGCACCAGGCATATTGGGTGATGTTTCTCCTCTCACCAATTCATCTTGCAAGCCAAGCCGTTTCTTGGTTTCTGCACCGCGTTGTTATTGTATTCTTACGAGTGTTCCATTTTTTGAGTTGCACTATGAGATGTTAAACAGGTTTGCTTCTGTCAGTAAGTAGCAGTTGTATTAACAATATTGTCTATAGACTAAGAGGGCTTATACTTGGTCATTAGAAACTTGTATTCATCACTGGTTGCTTTAACTTACAGCATTGTTGCTCAGGAGCGCCTGGACAGAATAACACAATTTGTTAGCGAAATGACTCTAAAAGAGTCGATTTCTCGAGGGCCTACTGGGAGTGACCAAAATGATGAGAATTCTTATTTTCCCAATTTTCAATCCTCTACCAGTTGGATGGGGTATGCAATACCGGTTGACAGTGTACTTGGTCTTACTTCATGTTCAGCTAGTCTTTCATCAGACAGGGAGCTACCGCCAAATTTATCCAGGCAACTGGAAACTCACTCTCCTGAATGTGCTTCTCCTAGTGAAGCTTCAGATATCAGTCATACACGGGAACTTGACAGGGACTATAGAAAATCTGCGGGGCAGGTTGATGATTACTCATCTGCAGCATCATCTCGCTCTGATAGTTTTGAAAGGGCGAGTGGGAGCTTTGAAAATTGTCAAGCATCACCAGATGTTGGAACGATATGCAGTTCTGTCAGTCGCAGATTGGAGCGTGTTGCAAGTTTGGAGTCTGTATACAGGTGATTGATAGCCCCATTCTCGTATAATATATACATTTATGTATGTGTGTGCATGCCTGAGGGTGCATGTGTGTGCATATGAGTTTCTGCTTTCATGTTCTGCCTCGGAGATGGGGTCTCATGGTTTCACTTCATTCCCTAAAGTACTAATTTGTAGGAATTGTGTTAATCTTGACTCAGATATGATGCTTAGTTTCTTCTGACAGTTCAGTTAGAGGTGTGGGATCAGATGATGATGATGATGATTTGAGTTCTAAACATGAAGTTGCTGGTGATGAAAAAGTAATGGAATGGGCTAAGGTATTTCTGGTTCTATTAATTGATTTTACTTCTAAGTAGCTCTGATAATACTGTGCATGTCCCAATACTCAGAAGATGTTCTTTATGATAGGTACACAATAATGAACCGTTACAAATAGTCTGTGGTTATCACTCTCTTCCTCTTCCACCTCGGGGAAGTGAAGTGATTTTTCACCCTTTGGAGCATTTACAGCCGATAAAGTATTGCAGACCTGGGGTATCCTCTTTGGATTTGGGTACTTCTGGCATCGATCCTTGTACTTCTACAGCAGTTAATGAGGTAAAACATGTGAAGGCTACCTGTACATAGAACTCTTCTGTTTTTCAAAATTTCAATTTGCAATGCTTATTCTGACGATAAAACTCCTGACAAGGTTAATGCACAACTAGCAGCTGCTGAAGAAGCTCTTGCGTTGTCAATATGGGCTGTTGCTACAGCATGCCGTTCTCTATCTCTAGAAAGTGTAATGTGCTCTAGCCATATTTCTTCTTGGCATTTTCATTTGGTGTAGCGGCAGATTTTAACATCATTTTATTTGGGTACCGCTAGTTGTATTGTTAGATGTATAGTTCTAATTTCTTTTTGCAATATTAAAATTGTTTCCTTTGTTGCTTATCATTTAAGTACAAATTGTATATGGAGTTTTTTTTTTTTCCGAATAAAATGAAGGTATTATATGAGACATTACGAACTATATTTGGAAAAAACCTGATATATTTGTCTTTTAGGTTTTGACACTTATTACAGGAGCATTGTTGGAGAAGCAAATGATAGTTGTGTGCCCAAATTTGGTATGTTTGTTAATATATTCAGTAATGTCTTGGGATTATATTATTTATTATTTCTATTGAAGACTGTAGGTACTGTATTTTTTATTCATGTATTTGTATCTATAACCATTGTGCATAGGGTGTCCTCTCTGCTATCGTTTTATCACTTATACCCCTGATTCGACCGTTTGAATGGCAGAGTTTGTTTCTTCCGGTAAGTCTCTAAACTCTGAAAGAACTTCTTCCCAATATCTCTTTATGTCCTCTTTCTCTTTAACATCCAGAGCGACTGAACTTTTATTGTAATTAATCATGTGAAACTCGTCTTTTGAAGTTGTTCTGCCTTTTTTTATTAGTTAGGCAAACTGTCTTCTACTTCCATCATTTATCATGGTATGGAATGTTTTGCCTTTATGTTGAGTATGGACATGGTAACATGAACAATCATGTCAATTGATCTTCTAAATATGCAGGTGCCATGCATAAATCTTGTTCATACACTTTTAATGACATGGGTTGCTTATTTATTGTTTCTTAACATGTTTGAACATCAGATTCTAAACATGCATGTTGTTGTTGGATAAGCATGAATTGTTAACTCCAGAATGTGACAA